>CM040477.1:7371690-7376690 GCA_022758105.1 Pangasianodon gigas
AAAAAAAAAAAAAAAAAAGGAAAACACAGTTGGAAAGCCAAACCTGGAGCTGCTGGACCTCTTGTTTCAATTTAGACAAACTGCTTTCAGCTTTAACAGCTCGTTTCTGTGTGTGGAAATAAAACACGGTCCGAGTTACTTTTCACTCTGGGATTGTGAGGAATGGTGTATTCAGGTCATGGTAAAGTCAAGTAAATGGAAATGGTCTAGAATGCATACTGTCATGAGCTGGAGGTTTTCTTCCACAGACTGCACCATGCTCTCCAAGGCTTTGGCTTCTCTTTCCTCTCGCAAATTTCGGTTGTGCAACTCGTCTGTAAGCTGTCTGATCCTAAACAGCACAGACAGGTTTCCTGATTAGATCTGCACACGTGAACAATAACCATGCTTCTCTGTACAGGTTACGAAAAGTCCATCTGTTATCGGTCATCATACACAAAAAACATTCACAGGCATTATTTATGTATTCATGCTTCTATCTTACTTTGTAGAGTCAGCCTCTGACTTTTTTATCAGTTCTCTGATTTGTTTCCGAAGCTGAGAATTTTCTTCTCTTAGCTAGAAAACATGAGACATGAGACACACACACACACATTAACACATTAAAACGAATCACAGAAATAATAAGGTGACACAATTACACGACTGATAAGCGAATAAAACACACAAGATCATTTCACCTTTTGCTGGTAACTAATCCCATTTTCTGTACTGCTTTTCTTCGAGTGGAAGGTGAGATCAATAACCGAGGTCTCTTCATCTCCTTCATAGCTACCCGTGCTCCTTCTGTGGACGTGAGGCTGTGGTGAGAAGTCCTCTCCCAGCTCCCACTCGTTTACCGTCGCGTCCTTGTCTTCACAGGACAGTAACGAATGATCCAAATAAGCACTGTCTTCCAGAGTGCCACTCAGTCCTAACTCATGTGCTTCCTCAATGGCCGAGGGCTGGTAGCTTTCAGTCCATTCATCCTCAGGTTTATAGTCAAACGACTGGTCAAGCAGAGAGGGATCTGTGAAAAAGTGAGCCTTATGGCTGTGCTCGAAGCCTCTGGCGTACTCGTATTCATCCTCCACTGAACAAGCACCAGCAGACGTTTTCTAGAACAATAAACATTACTAACATCAGCACAAATGCCATTATCATTGGCACACAGGATCAACTCAGCTTTCGTATTCTCATGGTTATTAAAGAATCAACATATTTGTCTTAGGTCAGAAGAATCTGCAGTGACTCTCCTTGAACATTATCAGTTTACAAAATAAACAGACTCTTGAGATAAAAAAAAAAAGCAGCTGTCTCAACAAACACTAAGCCATGTTTAACCCTTATTCTCCCAAAAGGGTTATTCAAGTGTATTCTTGTATATTTAAGGGTTCTTAGCTTCTCAAAATGGTTCTAGTTTATAATTCCTTCTCAGAGAACAACTTTGCACCTCTTCCTTAGAGGGTAGTTATTAGTGATTAATGGTTGCAATCCAAAAAAACACCTATTTTATCTTTTCAGCATTACGTGCAATATTCACAACACAAAGAGTATTTTCTTATGTTTATCCTATGTCTGCGTGGGTTTCTTCCGGGTTCTCTGGTTTCCTCCCATCCCCCCCCCAAAAAAAGCATGCCAACAGGTGGATCGGCTGTGCTTCATTTCCCCTAGGTGTGAATGAGTGTGTGTTTGGCGTCCCATTCAAGGTGTATTCCTGCCTCCCACCCAGTATTCCCAGGATAGGCTCAGGATTCACCGTGACCCTGACCAGGTTATTAGAAGCAGAAGCCTTTATTTGTCACATATACATCACAGCACAGTGAAATTCTTTCCTTCGCATATCCCAGGGTGTTAGGAATCTGGGATCAGAGCGCAGGGTCAGCCATGATACAGTGCCCCTGGAGCTGGAGTTAAGGGCCTTGCTCAAGGGCCCAACAGGGGCAGCTTGGCAGTGCTGGGGCTTTAACCCATTTTTTTTTTTTATACTCTGGTTACCACTCAGTCTATTCATTTTCACTTTTATCAAATGAGCTGAACGTAATGTGTAATCGCTGTTATACAATGGGGTCCAAAATTCTGAGACCACATTTAAAATCCGGGGATTTTTTTCCCGCTTAAAATTGGAAATAAACACAAGGTTTTAGAATTGTGAAATATTTAAAACAAAGAAAGTAAATGTTCAATATCTTGAATATTTAATATTCAAGATTCTGCACTATTTCTACTCACCTATTTAAAAGCAAAAAGCAAATGTGTGATATTGACCATGTTAACTACTTCGTACAAAAGGTCAGATTTTCCTCAGGCCTAATCTCTTCTATTGAAGCATGTGTTCAGACGACACTCTGATGGATTTGATCTAAAATGGATCATCAGGTTTTACACAAACTTGTGGAGTCCACACCAGCTTGAATGCACACTGTCATACCAAATACTAAGAAACTCTGAAATTCATGTCAGTATTTCAAAGATTCTACTTTTCACTCGAGTCGTCACAGTTGTCAATAATAGAATTTATAATGAAATTTGTATTAAATTAGAAAAGAATGCAAAAGAAGCATTTTCACTAGTGCTCTCAGCCTTTTGGACCTCCCTGTGTGTAAGGTCAAACAAATAAAGTGGAAAATCCCTCTTTCTTTCAGTAAGACCCGAATAGAAAAGAAGATTTGTAGTAGTGCACCTCAACAGGCTCGATGGTGCTGGAATGTTGATTTTTGCTCCTGATGAATTCTTTGAAGGAGAAGGGATTCAGTTCTTCTCCGTCCTCTTTCGGCTCATCTGAAGTAGATGAACAAACCGTGTTAACGTTGTAGAACACTCCTAACACACGACACCAAGAGATCAAGAAGTAATAATAAGATGGTGTTCCTCTTGATCCCAAAAGCATCACACAACAGAGTGATCACATTCACCCCTCTCTCCCTCTCTCTCTTTCTCTCTCTCCACCAGGGTAATGATCTTGTCCCCTGAACTGCCCATCTGAAGTGTTTTTCTTACCCACTTTGCTATAACTGAAGTGGTTCATGATTGGCTCAGGTGAAACTAAAGAAAAGCAATGCTACTTACCATCTTCAATAATGAGCTTTTTCTTGGATGTTTTGTGTTTGGACATGTTTCCTCTAAACTGCGCTGTGTTCTTAACACACAACACTAACACATCTCTGCTGCTCAGCTGTCAGATGTTCCTCTGTGGTGATGAAGCCCTGCAGCTGACAGCCTATAATATAAATCAACACAAGCCAAACACACCGTCTATACAGTGCTCTAACAGCTCCAGATGTGTATAATAATAAAGAGTTATTTCACTACAACTTTCTGCTTCTCCACCCCACACAAGCATGTCTTCTTCTGTCATTTCTCATTCGCTGGAAAAGATGAACAATGCCACCTAGTGGCCTGGCATTGTATATTCTATATACCCTGATCAGCCATAACATTAAAACCACCTGCCTAATATTGTGTAGGTTACCCTTGTGCCACCAAAACAGCTCTGATCCATCAAGGCATGGACTCCACAAGACCTCTGAAGGTGTGCTGTGGAATCTGGCACCAAGACATTAGCAGCAGATCCTTTAAGCCCTGTAAGTTGCGAGGTGGTGCCTCCAGGGATTGGACACCTTCAACTCTTTGTCATGTTCCTCAAACCATTCCTGAACATTTTTTGCAGTGTGGCAGGGCGCATTATCCTGCTGAAAGGGTCACTGTCATTAGGGAATACCGATGCCATGAAGGGGTGTACTTGGTCTGCAACAATGTTTAGGTAGGTGGTAAGTGTCAAAGTAACATCCACATGAATGCCAGGACCCAAGGTTTCCCACCAGAACATTGCCCAGAGCATCACACTGCCTCTGCCAGCTTGCCTTCTTCCCATTGTGCATCCTGGTGCCATCTCTTCCCCAGGTAAATGACGCACACACACCCGGCCTTCCACATGATGTAAAAGAAAACGTGATTCATCAGACCAGGCCGCCTTCTTCCATTGCTCCACTGTCCAGTTCTGATGCTCACGTGTCCATTGTAGGTGGTTTCGACAGTGTACAGGGGCCAGCATGGGCACTCTGACCGGTCTGCAACTATGCACACCCATACACAGCAAGCTGTGATGCACTGTGTTTTCTGGCACCTTTTTTTTTATCATATGCAGCATGAACTTTTCCTGCAATTTGTGCTACAGTAGCTCTTCTGTGGGATCAGAACCGACGGGCTAGTCTTCGCTCCCCACACATATCAATAAGTCTTGACCCATGACCCTGTCGCTGGTTCACCGGTTGTCCTTCCTTGGACCACTTTTGGTAGGTACTAACCACTGCATACCTGGAACACCCCACAAGACCTGCCATCTTGGAGATGCTCTGACCCAGTCATCTAGCCATCACAATTTGGACCTAAAGTCGCTCAGATCCTTACGCTTGCCCATTTTTCCTGCTTCCAACACATCAACTTTGAGAACTGACTGTTCACATTGCTGCCTAATATATCTCAACCCTTTGACAGGTGCCATTGTAATGAGATAATCAATGTTATTCACTTCACCTGTCAGTGGTTTTAATGTTATGGCTGATCAGTGTAGCTAGAGTTAAAATAATAAGAGATCAAAATAGAAAAAAAATCAGTGACGTAGAAATAAACAAGCACAAATAATAGACAATGAATAAACTTCCATATAAACAAGTGTAAGTGTAAGATGAATAAGAAATAACACACCAATAATGTATGATAATTATTTCTTTATATCTATTAACATTCAGTTCCTTTACTTAAGTCTTTGCATGAATCAGTTATATGTTATTTATATAAAAAACAATGCAGATTGTAAGGATGAAGTAATATTATTTATGTGTGTAATACTTTGGCCATTATATTACATGTTGTGGCCATATAGCAGCTTATCATTTACTTGGGAAAGAGTCTGAGCTCTAAAACAATCATGGACTAGACCTTTTATAGTAGGTACTTGTACTTTTTATGTACTGGGGTGAAAACACACCCAGTCCTCCTCTATGCCATGGTGAACATCA
>CM040477.1:7381690-7412098 GCA_022758105.1 Pangasianodon gigas
TTCCGATACATTAAACGATGTACATATTCCAGTACAGTACGTTAATGATTAAAGCTTTTTTTCAAAGCGCTTCTTTTCTTTTCAGACTGCTTGTTATTGATAAAGAAGAGGGTGCAACCACCGCATCCCAAAATGACCGACATATCCTCAGAAGAGAAGGTACCCCACCATGATTTGCACCGTCTCTGAAAATTATCCACTATTTATTGTGAATTCGGTCAAACCATATTCGCGTATCATGTTGCACACACAGAATTGATTCAGTCTGTCTTCTTTGTTTTGTTTTTTTTTTCCTCTGTGCACTGGCAGAAGAAGCAGGAGAGCAAGGCTCCTGATAAAGACGCTATCCTCAAAGCCACAGCAAATTTGTCCACCCGCCACTCCGATCGCACTGTCACGCAGCACAACATCAGAGACGTGAGTAAGAGCAGCGGGTGAGGTGTGTTAGACAGGAACTGGAGCTGAAACACATACTTTTTTATGTAAGGCAAAAAAAAAAAAAAAAAAACCTGACAGATTCACTCTGTTTCATTCTGATTCACAGATTTATTCATTTGTAGGAATACAGGCTTATAGTATCCAAAGTGCAACAAAAGCCAATTTTGAAATTATAAAATGCTGAGGTACAATAGCTATTTTGTCCCTAAAGTAACTGAATAATTATGATTGAAAAAAAAGATTTTGCAAAAAAATTCATGACTATTTTAGCTATAATTGTGCAGCTTTTACTGATCATGTCAGTTGTTAGGTTAATTTCTGTGAAAAAGTGAAATCTGTTGGACGTAAATGTCTTTTGTATGTCGTTTTTCTCTAGTTCCAAACAGAACTGAGGAAAATTCTGGTGTCGCTCATTGAGGTAGCGCAGAAACTCCTCGCTTTGAATCCAGATGCTGTTGAGCTCTTCAAAAAGGCCAACGGTAAGTGTATGAAATTGAAGGAAATAATGTAGGGTTAAACTTTCACTTTTCTTCACAGCTTTTGCCGTAAATCTTTCCCGTTATTGTCTCTCTGTGTCTTTATTTCAGCCATGTTGGATGAGGATGATGATGAGCGCGTGGATGAGAACGCCCTGCAGCAACTGACCGAGATGGGTTTCCCAGAGAGCCGTGCAGTCAAGGCACTGCGCCTAAACCAGTGAGCATACACTCACTCTGTGTGGCCTTAATCTTTCTTGCTAGTTAATATGAACTTACTCATGTAATATGAGCAGTTTTAATGCTACAACTCAGACTAGAGTGTGAAGCTTAAGTAAAGCGCTGGATGTGGAAAACGACTGAAAACCAAGCAACACTGAAACATTACAGGGATGTTCAACTGTAATTTAATACAAAAATTTAATACAGAATAATCGGTTTTAGCAGGTTCATATGCACTAATCACAGTCACTTCCCTCACAGCATGTCTGTGACGCAGGCTATGGAATGGCTGATCGAGCATGTGGACGACCCCACAGTCGACATGCCCCTGCCAGGTCAGGAAGCTGAAGGAGCAACCGGATCTGCAGCAGCTGCGTCTGTGTCTGCGTCTGCGTCTGCAGGTCCGTCTCCCTCGGGTGCTGGCCTTCAGGCAGCCGCCTCCTCCCAGTCCAGCTCAGAGGAGGCCAAGCAGGATGAGCTGACAGAGATCTTCAAGAGGATCCGGAGGAAACGAGAGTTCAGGCCGGACTCACGGGTTAGTGCCGTGTTTCACAAGAGGTTGGTTTTTACATTCAGTGAAGGTTTGGCTTCTTCCTGTCTTTACTTAGCTTCTATGCTTTGGCTGTAAACACAATTTTACATTGCATTTCTTTTTTGATGCTGTTGTTGGCAATATTTAGAAATAATGGAACTGTTCATCTCTGTGTGTTATGTGCAGGCAGTGATTGCACTGATGGAGATGGGGTTTGATGAGAAGGAAGTGATCGATGCTCTCCGGGTCAATAATAATCAACAGGACGCTGCTGTAAGTCACTCACTCCAACATTAGGACATTTTATAGATAGCAGGCCGTATTCAGAGTTGTGTTGTGCACACATAGCGAGGAGCGAAGACTGAAATTGGACACATCAAAAGCGCACATTGTGCCGTTTACACATGCGGAGCAGAGTTTGCTGAAAACAGAGGCCATTTTCTTGCGTGATATTGGCTCGAGCATGGTGCCACTGTCTGATAGCTTGATGTAACCACAATATGTGTTGCACTAAAAAAAAAAAAAAAAAAAAACCTACAGACTGGCATTGTGGGACCAATATTAAATACATAAATATGATGCTACTAATTAATTATTAGTATTGCCCCAATAATGTCCACAAAAAGTTTTTTTTTTTTTTGGTCCAGGCATAAGAAGAGATGGCATCCTAATCTGAGACATTGTTTATCCAAGGACCAAATTTTTTAATGGATAAAATTATGATCACCATTTAAAATGAGCTGTAAGCATTGCAGATGAGTGCTTGATCAGCATATTCTTTAAAACTGTGGATGCATTTTCTTTACAGGAGCGCATCAAATTAACAAAAACATTGGCATTATTCGACAAAAATTAAATTAGCGAGTTAAAAGGCATGTCAAGTGCTATTTTAAAAGACCAATTTCCAGTTATTAACATAATAATTACAACTAAGACTATTCATGCAGCAATATTATGACAATATACTGGACTAGACTCGTATTAGGTTCTCTAGCCATCTTCTCATTCATATTTCATCATATTAGTCTTTTTATATTTTTTATAGTCTTTATATTACATTGTTATATCAATTGACAGCAAAGAGGAAAAACATTATCTGCTTTTACAGTCCACATTTTCTATCCCCTGATTTTTTTTCGGCCTTAAAGGCAAGTGCTTGCGTTTAAAAGCGGCAGTCTAGACGCTATTGAAAAACACAGTCTCAGATGTTTCTATTCAAGAAATATCTGGCAACTTCAGAGGCATGAACTACACGCAGGTAATTTGCATAATCTGAATAGAGATCCCAGAAAATTAGCTTAAGCAATGTGTGTAACCCAGCTCTGAATACGAGTAACTTTCCTGGGATAAATAGTTCTGAATACGACTCAGTGTCCCTTCGTCCTGTCTCTAAACAAGTAGATTGAGTTTGGAATACCACACCCTGATTATGTAAGCTGGAAATACTTATTTATTAAGCGGTTATTATCAGTAATGACAATGAAATTGACACATAAAATGTTTCCCCACATGTCTGACTTTTCTGTGCATGAATCCTTCTGTATGAAAACTTTAGTAGTAGTTTTATGTAATTTAATTTCATTTGCAGTGCAAGTGAGTATCACACTCTGCACACTGTGGTAGTGCGGTAGTAATATGAGATCTTAGTGAACCTGAGATTCGCAGACTTCAGAAGCAGTCAAAAGCAACTACTGTTTTCAGGTTTAAAAAAACGATGGCAAGCTTCTTTTCTCTCTTATCCTCAAGCAAAATAACACAGCAACATGTGCCGTGTTATCTTGAAGGGAAAAGAAGTTGAACTCTGTCAAGCTAAAGACGTCAAAAACAAGTTAAGATATTGTATCGCATGGATCACGTAGTCATACATCCATCCATTTTCGATACCACTTATCCTACACACTCGGGGCAGGAGGCGGGGGACACTTTGGACTGCGGGGGGTGGGAGACACCATCGTCGGGCACAATTGCACACCCACTCACACACACACACTACGGATAATTTGGAAATGCCAGTCAGCCTACAATGCATGTCTTTTTACTGGGGGAGGAAACCGGAGTACCCGGAGGAAACCCTCGAAGCACGCGAAGATGGTGTCAAATAAGGTAGTTAAGTCCCAAGGCCTGTGCTAAGTAAGAAAGCTGTGTGTACTGAGTTCATGTAGCCAACTGCAACCAAAAAGATGAGTAAACACTTGTGTATGTTGTAACAGATGACATTTTTATGTAGCAGAAATAATTATCTTTTAATGAACAGGTCTGGATGTGCAATAACACTTATAGGGATTAAGGATTATTAAGGATATTTGTACATGTTAGTTGTTTGGTAATGGAAACAGTCCTAGATATACTGAAAATACCATCAGTTCTAAATTAAAAAATACTTATCTATTGATATATTTTGACACAGTTTAGATCTTTCTGCTTTTCACCCTTTGACTGCTTTTATGCAGTGTGAATGGCTGCTCGGTGACCGAAAGCCTTCACCTGAGGATCTCGATAAGGGCATCGACACTAATAGCCCTCTGTTTCAAGCCATACTGGAGAATCCTGTGGTCCAGCTCGGCCTCACAAACCCCAAAACACTGTTGGGTAAGTCTGTCTACACATCTTTTGGCAATAATCAACAAATAGTTTTTTTCTTTTTCAAATTGGGCCTCATTTATCAACAGTTAACTAAAGTTGTGCGTAAATGACAACTAAACAGTGAAAGAGCTACCCCTATAAGTCTCAAGCACATTTCTGTACAGGAGAGCGCATCAGATTAACAAAAACATTGGCGTTTTATAAATTTTGTATGATTAAAGTGGTCTACAGAGTGTCCTGAAAGTCTCCATACTTAGGGGAAATTAACACTTTTTAGCAAAATGTAACTTTATTTACAAAACATCCTCTACATGATTGCCATTTCTTTGTAAAAACACACACGGAGTCGTCTCTCCCACTCATGATGAACTCGTGTTAACGCATCTGGTGTTTGCATGTAATCGCATGTCCATCACAACCTTGCGACAGCTTCCCGATCCAGCCATGAGAATCATTTCAAATATGTTCTTCTTTTGTCAAAGGCATTCTTAAATGCTGTCTGAAAAAAAAAATGTATATAATATAAACTAAGTATGAAAAATTTTGGAAGAAATTTTCAAAAAAAGTGATAATTTCCTCTGTGTATGGGGACTTTTGGGACACCCTGTATATCTTTTACACACATTGCGATTTCATGACCTAGACTTAGCATCTCGTGGCTTAATTTTCATTAAGTTAAGCACACAACATAAAAAAAATTAAAATACTAAATAAAAGGAGGTGCTGGATCAAGTGCTATTTTTATAATAATAACCAGGATGGAAGCCATTGTTAAATTAAGACTGAAAAACTATAAAGACTAAAAGACTAAAGGATTAAATTAAATTATAAATGCAGCTCAGCCACTGCAGTACACAATATTTGCTAGCACAGGCACACAAACTCTTCCTCCTTGTATAAGGTGCCAATTTTTTGTCCTAATTGGGTTTTATTAAATGTCTTTGCTTTGGATTACTTTCTTTCATATCATTAATACGAACCAATTATGGTTCACAATATTTTCTTTATTAAAATTGTCTGTGTAATTAAATTAAACAACTATATAAACTTGACAGTGTACTTCATATACATATAAAGTTGCAGAGACTCACGCCAGTTATACCATTTGAAGGTTCACGTTAGCGAGTCCCCCGTAATTTATACAAACACAAGCTCTCGTTGGATAACAGGGTTTTCATGACCACGCTTCTTGTGTAAATTCTCCAGTGAATGATTTGTGAATAAATTCATTTGTATTCATTTAGATAAAATGAGGCCCAGTGTTAGTTAGTGTTGCTTGTGGTCATGTGCTGTCTCGAGATGACCCGTCTTCTCAGTTTACTGCATTGTTGGCTCTGTTTTGCTATTTCATGTCTGCTCCGTGCCTTTTAAGCTGACCCGTTGCTGACCCTTTGGAACGTGACTGATTTTGATGAAGAGCAGTACTGAAAAGCAGTCTCTCAGAATCCACTGCTTGTTTGCCAGACAGGACTTGTACTTGTTGACTGGTGGTTGTTTTGTGGTGTTTTTTTTTTAATCCTGGTGTCGTATTGCGTTTTGGCCGGCAGCGTTTGAGGACATGCTGGAGAATCCTCTGAACAGCACACAGTGGATGAATGATCCAGAGACTGGCCCTGTCATGCTCCAGATATCCAGAATCTTCCAGACACTCAACCGCACATAAAGCACATCTTATCTCTGGAGCTTCTACAAACAGGACAGGCTTATTCACTAATAAGGGAAGTGTGTGTGTGTGTGTATATGTGTGTGTATGTGTTTGTGTGTGTGAGACTGTGGCTGGTATGGTTTATGTTGCAGAGTTACAGCGAGCAATGAATGTAACAATAATAACAGGATGGAAATTTTTCAGTTTTGAATATTATACAGATAAATATATCTATTTATAACTGACAGAACACTTGTTAAAAAACAAAAACAAATGTAAACAGTAACTTAATAACAACTGATAAATGCTAGCTTCACTTTTTTTTTGTTTTGTTTGTTTTTACATTTTATGAGCTGTTTTTAATTCTATTAAATACATATTTTATTTTATATACTTTCTCCATGATGTAAATTAACATAACGCATCCAGAGCAAAAAAAAAAAATGTTTACACTTCAGGAAACACTTTCGGATGCTTCACTTTTTTCAAAGAACTTCTTGTTATTAGTCTCTTCAAATGATTACATTTCATCACAATACATGATTCCAGGATCAGATGATTAACGTATAACAGCGTTATTTTGACTTAGAGTACAGGATGTGGAATTAAAGATACTGGTACTGTTTTCTTCTGTAACACGAGCGAGAACAAAATGCATCATATTTCATCTGAAGTCCATATGATCTACGTTATCTGACAGCTTCAGAAACACTGTACAATCCCAATGTGCTTGGTGTTGTGCCATCAGAATTAATGCAACATCTAATTTCAGGTTTGTGTAAGTAGTACACTGTCAGAAAAAAAAGAAAATAATGTGGACCTTTCCTTGTCGTCGAGTTGATATCATCAAGGTTCACTTTTTATACCTTTAGTGCGTATCTTTCACCTAGAAAGGTGCATCTAGTGGACTTTTCAAACATGAACCTAAAGATGTTTTGTGTATCTTAAATCATTTTTAAAGGTGTGTCTATGTTTCAAGGTGAAAGGTGCATATTAAAGGTGTACCCTCGAGGGTGAATTTTTTTTCTGAGAGTGTATGCGTTTGTGACGTTGCCACGTAGCCTATAGCTTGTGACAATTCTGGTGCTCTTTCCGGATGTTTTCTCCTTCACTTCAACTATCGTGAGTTCCGCAATGCATCTGCATCGGTTTCACTCAAGTAGAGAAAATCTGACTTTTTGCATCCTTGTTAGGAGATAACTTTGCAGAGGCACTAATTTCCCCAGATGATGCAATTACCTGGAAATATAAGCTACCCTTTCTATCCCAGATTCCTCCTCATAAGAGATCGAGTTTCTTCTGTTATTTCAGAGCCCGCACATAAAAGATGTGAAAAGGCGGCTACAGTATGGGATGTATGGATGTTGCCTCTGACTAAAACACAAAGCTCCTGGTTTGTAACTGAGTACATATTTGGTTTTTCATCCCATCCTATTTAGTCTGAATCTGAAATGTTCAGGTCTAGGTGTGAGGCTGAATATTTCATTTACACTTGTGTTTATTGAAACACCTGGCTCCTGTAAATTGGATCCGCTCCATTTGTTTCCTGTTGCATAGTCCAGGTTAGAAAAACCAGTTATGAATGACAACGAGATATGATTTGTGCTCTGTATGTCAGGTCACATGTCTCATTTAGCTTTTATTTGTGGCATGTTTACCTGACATTACAGTTTGTAGGCATTTGCACGGACAAATTCATATCACAATTGTAGTACAATTCTAAAACAGAAAATTCGGTGTGGTCAGTATTAGCTGGCACTTCATAAAATAGATATTTTTGTTGGTTTTACTGTCAGAAAAAACCCCCCACTTTTGTCAGAATTTTAAAGGAAGTATCTGAAACATATAGGAAGGATATCTCAAGCCCACATTTCTTTAGGAAATCCAAAGCACCAACCTATTAGGAGTGTGTACATGACACTATGGACTAACAGCCATTATTATCCATGAAGATGAAAATGGTTGTACTTGTGATGGCTTAGTTACCCTTTATCAGAACACTTGGATACCAAAGTACTCATGATTTCTTCTCTCGTTTTGGTTGTGATGTGAACGTGTGCTCTGAATGTCACTTCGTTTTCTCCTCCTTTGTTGTTTTTCTTTTTCTTTCGCCAGACTCATTCAGTATTTAAAATGGTTTTTGCTGTGTTTGCTCAGGGGGTTTAGAGATATACAGCAGGGAGAAGATCTACTGTTGCAATAGTCTGAAATATATTTAATGAGTGAAAAATGGTGGAACTGAACATTTAGCAAGATAACAATAATTTAGTTAATAATATTTGGATTTATTTAAACACTTAAGTACCCGTGTGTCCTATTTATTCTTACGACGTGTTTTGTGTTGTGTCTGAATACATCTGTATAGTTCATCAACTGATTTTTAAGAAAGACTCCCGTAAGGCTTAATGTCTTAGTAAAGCAGCATAACCACTTTTCATTGTCGGATCATGTGTTTTCCTCCTTACTCAGTAGAATTGTGGCCTCAGTCTTACTTGAGAGAAGGTTTTTAACGAACAATCGTCAGTGTTTCAGATCGTTCTCTACACCAGTCAAGGTTCTGAGCAATATGCAATACTCATTCACTCTCCATTCAGTATGGTTTCCATTACTGTCATCACAATAGTATATATTTCTTATTACTGTGTGTTTACAATCCCACTGTGTCTAATAACGTAATGTGAAATCTGTAAAACCTTAGCGCTGCCTCTTGCTTAAAGGTTTATTCTGTTTTGTTTAAAAAAAAAAAAAAAGAGGTTGGCTACAGCAGTATCTCTTTAAGCTTGGGATTATTATCATGTTAGAAACACTGAGTTAAAATGCTTGATTGTGTGTTGCTCATATTTAATGATCGTGTCACAGATACAACAATGAATTACAGCTTCCTATACATGAAGAATCTCCGTTCTATAAACTCAAGCAATGTGAAAAAAATGAGGGTTTTTTTTCACATTCATGTGTTCACTCTACACATATCTACACAGAAGTTGAAAGCCTTGTTTTTGTATTATTACAAATAAAAGGGTTTGGCATTTATGAAACACATTTCATCTGATTTATTTTCAGCAGGGAAGAGTCGTGACTGAGACAGCTACTGTCAGTTTGTAACCTTCTGCGTTTTGTGCTTTTTCTGCTTGAAAATGAAGGAATAAAACACCTTGGCACATGCTGTTGTTAGAAAGTAATCAACAGTGGGGTGGTGTGATCATTTTCCTATGACAACACATCCCAAAGCGTTTTATTCCTTTTATACTACTGCAATTTGCCAACAATTACAGTTTTAAAAATGGATTAAAGAGACTTTTTTTTTTTTAATCATTCATGATATAAATTAATTCCTGTTATCACATATTACAGCACCTATAAAAAGTCATCCCCTCATCAGCTTTTTTTTCACCCTCTTAAATAAGACAAAAGGAAAAGTCTTGACTCTTCTGATTCTCCCTTTCTGTAACTTTAATAAACATCTTCTTACAGAAAGCTTCACCATATCAATGATTATACATTTTTCTTTGTTAAATAACACATTTTTAAATCTAGTGGTCCAGTATACAAGTCCCTGTGTATGAGCTGTTATGACATCGGAACGAGCGCGTTAACATAAACGTGATTTGCCTTGCAGTCGGCACTACTGTCAGAGCTGCTTTTATGTAAGAAATAAATCATGATGGGACATGCTGTTATAGGATAATAATCCATGATTCTGTGATGTGGCCTGATATGAAGCAGAGTTACTGCTACCACCCTGAAGTGGATTGTTTTCATATAGCAGCATGCCCTGATCCATGTTCTCCAGTTTCCTCCCATCTCCCAAAAACATGCCAGTAGGTAGACAGGTTAAGATAAATTGCTGCTAGGTGTGAATGTGTGAA
Organism: Pangasianodon gigas; assembly: GCA_022758105.1. Classification (NCBI taxonomy): domain Eukaryota; kingdom Metazoa; phylum Chordata; class Actinopteri; order Siluriformes; family Pangasiidae; genus Pangasianodon; species Pangasianodon gigas. The sequence continues at coordinate 7,391,456 of CM040477.1, forward strand.
TGTGTGTGTGCGCGTGGTGACCTGCGATGAGCTGGCATCCCATCCAGGATGTATTCCTGCTTCACACCCAGTGTTCCTGAAATAGACTCTGGAGCCACCACAACCCTGACCGGGATAAAGCGGTTACTGAAAGTGAGTAAGAATGTTCCACGGTCTTTTACCACAGCAATTTATTTTATGAACAGCAATTTATTCATCAATGAAACACATGTTATTGGACTGTCCATGAAACAAGTTAGTTCCAGTTATCACTTACGCTACAGCAGCTATTAAAAAGTCATCCTCTCATCAGCCCCCTTTTTTTCCCTCTTGAATAAGACAAAAAAAAAAAAAAAAAAGCACAAAATCTTTCCCATGGTGGAAAACTTACTGACCGTTACAAAGTGCCGTAACACTGGAGACTCCTTACACAAATTTTAAATAAATGTTACAGACAGCGACACCATATAAATAGTAACCTTTTTCTTTGTTAAATAACAGCATATTTTTTAAACTATTGTTTTTCTTAGATTATATGGAGTGTCCACCATACTACAGAAATGATAGAGTCAGAATGATGGCATTATTATAACCCTGTGATTTGGTCGGCAGCCAGAGCTATTGTCAGAGCTGCTGTTATAGAAAATTAATCAACACCTTCTGACCAATCAGATTTGAGAATTCAACAGCGCTGTGGTAAGTTACAGTATATGGCCAAGTATGTGGACACCTGACCATCACACCCATATGTGTCCATTCCAAAATCATGGGCATTAACACTGAGTAGGTATAACAGGCTTTCCACTAGATTTGGGAGTGTAGCTGTGGGGATTTGTGCTCATTCAGCCACAAGAGCATTAGTGAGGTCAGGTACTGATGTCAGGTGAGGAGGTCTGGGGGCAGTCGGTGTTCCAGTTCATCCCAAAGGTGATCAGTGGGGTTGAGGTCAGGGCTCTGTGCAGGACACTCGAGTTCTTCCACTCCAACTTTGGCAAACCATGTCTTCATGGAGCTCACTTTGTGTACAGGAACACTGTCATGCTGGAACAGCTTCTTAGTTCCAATGAAAGGAAATCTTAATGCTACAACATACAAAGATATTCTAGACAGTTGTGTGGTTTTAGCTTTATGGCAACAGTTTGGTGAAGGCTCACATATGGGTGTGATAGTCAGGTGTCCACAAACAGTTAGCCAAATAGAGTATAATATAAATATAGTGTGATCTACATACTATATAACTACTGTACTTAATTACCGTTACCACACTGGACTTATCATACTCAGCATTTGTCATTCCATTGCACTTCAATTAACTTCACACCTGATCTAAACTATCATCTTCACTGGTACAGTTCTACATCATTATTTGTATGTTTACTTATTCATTTTTAATTTATTGATTCACTTTTTTCATTTTTGTATAGGTATATATTTCTTTCTTTCTTTCTTTCTGTCTGTCTGTCTTTCTTTCTTGAGAGCAATTGTAACATGGCAAAGTAATTTCCCCTTGGAATTAATAAAGTTCTTTGAATCTTGAATCTTGAATCTGCGCATCTCCGACGCATCCTGTCAGCCCTCGAACAGCCCCGCTGTATCACGTGTGGACGACCTTAAACGTCATATACGCGCCAACACGAGTGTAGTCTTTTGCCAGGATGACTTGTTATACTGGCGAATGTTTAAAGGATTAGGATTGTAGTTTGTTGAGCAAGGCTGTAACTTTTTCAGTATTTACTCTGTGCTATGAAACATGCATTCTAATCTTAAAAGACTGTCAGCAAGCAAGGCTTGTGTGAAGTCCAGCACACAGACGACTATCAGCAGATTCTTCAGCAGTGCAGGCGATAAAGGCGCAGAGGTCGATGAGCCCGGGATTAACTGTGCTGATCGCAGGCAGGAGAGCAGAGGCAAGGTGAGCATGCACATCAGACATGCACATCACATCTACACCTAATTATAAACCTGCCATTTACAGCTACACATAGCTAAACAAAGCGCGTGCATGTGCAATCTGTTGCTGTTCACACTAGTTCCGGCTCGAGCTGCACAGTTGTGATGCCTTGCAACATATTACACACACACGTGTAACGTTTTACAGCTTCTAACCACTCATCTGGAATAGCTAATACATTTGCATCTTGCATAATGAGCAGCAGATTTATATCCCAAAACCTTGTGTGAAGATAGGATGAATATAAACAGATTGTACAGATGCTTGTTTTTGAAAATTAAACATTTGAAGAGTGCTTGATTTTCTCATTATAGGTGAACTAAAATGATTAGAAAGCTTTCTGTCTCTTCCTTGTAAAAGGTATGCACTTGGGGCACATTTGTGAGTGAGATTCCTGTGGTCACGTGACATGTATTATTAGTAAAGGAAGCATTACCATGCTGCAAGTCACCTTATTACAAGCATCAGTGCATATGTTACTAGCACCTTACACAAACACACACACAAAGCAATTTACATTTACACAGCTTGTGCAAAAAACTCTCACTCGGGTGTGTGCACAAACCTGAGAAGAGCTGATGCAAATCCAGCGATATTTAACACAGAGTAAATTAGTTTTCATTGGGTGTGATGCATACGTATATATATGTTTTACTGGAAATCTTGAAACCTTGAAAATGCTAGAATGCATGAATGTCACTTTAGAAAAGTTCGAATAATTTGAAGACTAATCTTTCTTTGACTTTTGCATGGTGATTTAGAAGCGGCTGCCATTACCTGACGGAGGTTTGAAGAAACAGCTTAAAGTTTCTCACAATGTGAAAGACTTGGAGAAGGAGGAGAAGCCGATGAGCGGGGCAAGCTCTGAAGAAAGCACTAAATGTAAGAATATGTAAGAACCAGCCACATTCGGTCTGTCAGAACTATTCTTTGTTAGTGGATTTTAGTTCAATGTGTTGCTGTTGCTGTTTTCTTGCAGTAGATGAGCAGGGCTCTTCCTCTAAGGCAAGTGTTTCCTGCTCCACACTGGCGAAGCTGCGAGTCTTCAGCTGCCATGCAGGCAGTGAGAGCAGAGCAGCATGTCAGAGTGTGAAGATGGAGGGCTCAGGAACTGGACAACTAGAGAGCACAATGAGAGAACAAGTCAAGATAGAGGAGGACCCTGAAGAAGAGCTGTTTCAGAGCAAACAGGTTTGGTGCCAAAAAAAAAACCTTTCAGTGTGCTTCAGATGAAATCAAACTGTATAAGACGTAGCTGGGTGAGTTTCTCAGGTTTGCGTGGGACGCCTGGAATAAGATCGGCAAACCCTCAGCTCTCTGCTGGCTTTTGATCTTTACTCATGTTTGCATGGAAATTAGACTTTCTTCTTCCTCTCACTGCTGTTTGTTTCTAATGATCTCCTCAGGCGGGTAACTTCAGTCAGTTTGCTAAGACTGGAGGTGTTTCTGCATCTAAGAGGAGTCTCCCAGAACCGACAGGACCTAATAAGAGGACCAAAAGCATCTACACTCCCCTTGAGCAGCAGTACATGGAGATTAAGGAGCAATACAAAGACACGATACTTTGTGTGGAGTGTGGCTACAAGTACAGGTTCTTTGGAGAGGATGCAGAGGTGAGATATAGGATATGGGTGAGATATCTCATGCCAAAAACGGAGCACATTACAGTATGTGCTCATCTGTGTATATGTTTCTTGCCCAGTTTTATGCATGATCAGTAATACATTGTAAGAAATTTGTATTGTCAGATATTTCCAAATTTATACAGGGGCATCTGTGACTGAACGAAGAGTAGATTGAAAGGGTTAAGAATAGATTTTACAGTCCCCACACCATGGGATAATCTGGGAAGCTAATTCTTGACCCCTTTTGTGATTGTCAAGAGGCTTGTCAGATAATTGTCCCAGTTATCCTCTGGTGTGGCCCAGGCATAACAGCAACATCTACAGAGGCTAGCCGGTACTGAGGCCTTGCCTTTTTCAGTGGGAGTGATAAGCTCAGTGGCTATGCCTTCTTTATTTATGCTTACTGATACATTGGCGATGCCTCCTTCACTAAGACACACCTGTATTAATCTTGTGTCCTGCTGTCCCAGATAAAGGCTCTTTTGAATGGTGCAGCCATATCATCAGTACTGAGACTAGTGTACAAAATAAAGGAGTGAATCTTTAAATTTCTGTAACTGTCTGTCTTTTTATGCTGGTGTTTACAGATTGCTGGAAAGGAGCTAAATATCTTTTGCCATCTGGATCATAACTTCATGACGGCCAGCATCCCTACTCATCGGCTGTTCGTGCATGTTCGCCGCCTCGTCTCTCAGGGCTACAAAGTCAGTGGTGTAGTTCTCAGCTTCGGTTTTGCTATAAAATGTAGTTAAAACAAAGTTAAAACAATATGTGTGTGTGTGTGTGTGTGTGTGTGTGTGTGTATGCGTACAGTACATACAGACGGGTGACAAATGAAAGAAAAAGTTGGTGGAAAAAATTTCAGCTGTTTGAGACATTTTGCTGGCATGATTTGGCTCCACTTGTCCCCTCAGAGAGCAGAGTCAGTGCAAATCAACTCAAAGTTACTCTGTCTCATCACCTTTATCCTACTATGAAACACTTCTTTCCTGTTGGGAGTGGTCTCTTCCTGGGTGGCTCCGCCCCCATCTACAGGGCACGAGGGCTCACTGAATGGTTTGTTGAGTCTGAAAATCATGTAAATTTTATGCTGTGTCTCTCACAGTCACTAGATGTTAATCCAGTTGTACATATATGGGAGATTTTGGACTGACATTAGTCAGCGCTCTCCATCGCCATAATCAAAACACCAGTTGAATGAATATCTTTTGGAAGAATGTTTCAGTACAGTTCCAGTGTCTTGCCAAAGTGCCAAAGTGCACTGAAGCTATTCGGGCAGCTTGTGCTGGCCAAACACCTTATTAAGTTGTTTTTCCTTTAATATGTCACCTGCCTGTGTGTGTTTGTGTAGGTTATATTTCTTTTTGTATAACTATGAGTATTGTTATTTATTGTTGTGACTTTTTTTTTTTTTTCGCTAAGAGCTTTCAAGTCGAAAGTAGTAATATATATATTTTTATGACTGGCGGTATAGGTAGGAGTTGTAAAACAGACAGAAACATCAGCGATCAAAGCCTCCAGTGCCAACAAGAGCTCCCTCTTCACCCGGCAGCTAAGCGCACTTTACACCAAGTCTACACTGGTTGGGGAAGGTGTGTTGAAAACTTTTAATCTTTTGGATAAAATACTTGCTGCTAATATGTTTCTTGCTTGTAGAAACAAAGTATAGATTTAATTTTTTTTCTGGAATCAGAATTAACTACGAATTGCAAGAAAATGTGGTTTAAAAAAAGGATTAATTAAACGATTCAGGCTCTCAGCTATGTCACACTGGCAAAACCAAGGTGAATGGTAGTGTACCAGTACACGAGCCCAAAAAAAAGAACATACTTTTCAGTTTACATACATCTAAGAATATTATATTAGTGTCAGGTTTCATCCTGATTTGTACACATTTACCATTGGATCAAATATATGAATGTTTTGTTGATTAAGATTAAAATTTACTTTACTTATCTGAAACTCTTAAGGGTTTTTCTGTCATTGTTGCATTTGCATTAACATGCATTCTTGTTATTGTTAGAAATTTTAAATTGTGCTGTTTTTTGTGCTGCTCTCCCAGAAGTTTTTGCTTCATTTATGCCTAGAAAAGTGACTCTTTCTTTTCTCCTACTGATATCCAATTTAAGCTTTTATTTGTTTCTAGGAAACACTGACGTTTCAGTGTAATGAGTAGTTAGTGTGAGAGTGCACGTGTATGAATTTAAGAATATACATATAGTGAATTTTGTGACCGTGACCTTGTTCACTATGTTTCAGATGTGAACCCCTTGTTGAAGCTAGGGGACTTGGAGCAAGCTGAAGATGTCGTGCAGGACACAGCCAGCAGCTACCTGATGTGTGTGTATGAGAGCTGGGAGAAACAGAGTAAGGAGCTGACTGTGGGCTTGGTGGTAAGAGTTTTTTTTTTCTTTTTTTTTAAATCTAAATGATCCACAGACACCCCACATAAAGAAATATGTGGGGTGTCTATGGATCCTTTTATCTGATATTACATTTTACACATCTAAGGCCTTAATTATTAAATGATCATAAATTTGAATATACTTTACATGGTCTTAAAGCTTATACTACAAACATTGCTAAATGAATTCTCCAGCAGTTTTTAAACCTCGGCTCTATCTGCTGCGTGTATAGTGTACGGTTGGTTACCGTGAACAACAGTGTCAACGTGTTTCCTAGTGTTTATACAGAAAAGCCTATTTTACACTTCTGCCACTTCTATCACACTCAGTATTAATCAGTGTGGCCCATTGTATAACACAAGCAACGAAGCATGCGCATCACGCTGTGACTGCTTTACAGTGCTTTTCAGTTTACATCAGACACCAGTCCGTGTCTGTACTGGGTCAGTAAGTATAACACGTATATGGCCATATTGACTGTCAAATAATTATGAACGTGTTGCTGTCGTATATGAATAAATGAATACAGGTTGTTAATCCAGTGAGATTTTCACACCAATGCTGAGTTTTAACTTCAGTTTTAACTAATGAGAGGTTAAATCTACTGATCAGCTGGAATCTCAAGATTTCAACAGCAAAAATGGCTGATTACTTTTTAAAAAAATAACATTATTACAATGACCTTAGTTAGCTAAGCTTTCATATCAACCATAACTACAGCTGTGGCTTAGAGCAGCTTTGTATCTGCAAATTGGCTAAATAACAGTAGTGCAGTCAGCCTTCAGCGATACAAAAATGGTTCGCATTCCAGCCCATGGGAGGAAAGTCTGTCAAAATCAAATGCAGTCACTTAGAGAGTACTTAGGGAAAGGGTCTTTACCTTCAATTTTTGACATGAAACAGTACCACACAAAATAGAAACTGGGCATCCATTAAAAACTGTACATTACCTGTCACTGTTATTGTTGCTTTTAGGATAAAGTGTTAGGGTAGATGCTGCAGCAATGGCCAGCAACTATAAAGGCTTCCATTATAGGGACATAGTAAATATTCTTATTCATTTTTTTGTTCTCTATATGAACATAGAGTGTTCATATTTGGTGTATCTACATGGCAAATTTGGTCCTAAATTACATTTCAACTGGCATTAAAATGTCTTAATGTCCCTCCAGACACCTTGAATATGGCATTCAGCTGCATTGCTGTAGGAAACAGTTTCCTTCCTGCTTTAACAGAAGTTTCTTGATTTTATTAATTTATTTATTTTTTTTAACTGTCTTTAGTTGTTTAATGAGTGAAAGTCCAGAGCTTGTGGTTATACACATTATGTAATGCAGTAAATAAACAAATGTCACACGCTGACACTGTACACTATAACCAGTATTTACTCTGAAACACACATCTGTATATCATCATGCATTATCCTGCTAGGAATATCGCATGCCGCGTGATCATTATTATGGGTTCAGTGATGAGTAGATACTGTATCAACATAATGATCTGAGATGCCGAAGAAGGAAATGTACTTTATCATTATAAAAATACACATTAAATTGCAGCAAGCGTGACTGAGTTTTTAAAAATGCAGTATTGCTATGCAGTATTACTAGCTTCATCATTTCAGGGTTATGTTTACATGAATTTCACCCCTTTACCTTAAAAGGCGTCTAGCAAAGCATACTGTCTGTAGTGTTAAATGGGTGGTGGAAAGAGAAAGGCATGTTAGTGTCTTTACTGCAACTGCAATTTGTCCCACAAGCAGCAGAGGGCTCTAAATATGCCCAGTGTCTTTTTTAAGGGAGTTCTACAGAGCCGCTGAGGTGACATGGTGGATATTTTTTAATAAGTTGTGGCCAAAAATTAATATTTCGTGGCCTGTAAGTTTGATCTATAAAACCATGAAATAACCATGCGTAATTTGTGGCAACTGTTTTATTTTAAAAAGAGATGCAGAGAAATCAATTAGAGCATTGTGGTTACAGAAACCTAAGCCTGAAGATGATTTGATAATATTATACTTTACATCAATCGTGTGTACATCTCGTATACATAATGACGGAATGATGCATAAAGTGCTACTGGAGTCACTGGTGTTACGACATGGACATAGCAATTCTTAAAGTCAATAGACTTCTTCGCCCATTCTGCCAAATAATTAACCTGGGGCCACTTATTAAATATGACGTTCCGCATTATATTAAGTTGTGGCCTCAAGTTACCTAATTCGTGGCTATGACTTCTCTTATTGGCCACAATTTAATAATTCATGAACATGAGATACTTGAAATATTAACAAGTTTGTGGCCTCTAAACTAACTTAATTTGTGGCTTCGATATATTAATTTGTGGCCACGCCTTATTAAAACATAACTGTCACCTCAGAGGCTCTGTACATCTCTGTATTAGTCATTCATAAACAGACTATGATGGCTTTGATATGAGCGGACTATGACTGTGATTGTGACTCTCTGGGTTTCGTTGTGTTGCTGTATCTCAGGTGGTGCAGCCCAGCATTGGAGACGTGATGGTGGACTGTTTTAAAGATAATGCGTCTCGCTCAGAGCTGGAGAACAGAGTTCTGAGGATCCAACCTGTAGAGATCCTGGTACCCTCCAACCTGTCTGAGACCACCGAGCGCCTCCTGCGCACCATCGCGCTGGCCAGGTTAGACACTCATGCCTTTATGTTTGCATTCACGTGTTAAAGCTGACAATAAATATGTAGTCCAAGCTTAGATGGGAATTTACGGCAAAAAAGAGACACAAAGCTTAATAAAGCCATTGACTTCTTAAAAATGAAATTTAAACTCCATTGAGTTCATAGCATTTCTAACATATCACTGCAGTAACCACACATTTGTGTTTATTTGTTTTGAATTAACCTCCTTGAAATTCAGAGTAGTTTTATTTCAGTGTTCAGATATTCACATTTTCAAACAACAACCATATATATCTATATTAATACAGGTTTTTTCAGTGTTCGCATATATAATTAAGTTTTCAGAAATTCAAATTCAGTTTGAAAAATTCACTTTCGGAAGTTTGCCTATCCCTAGGTAGCCCAGATGCTTAACTTGTATTAAAAGTGAATTTTGCTAAATTAATTAGACTGGTTAAATTTGGAATGAGCAACAAATTTTCTGAATATCTGAAACCTGAATGAACTGAATATCTGAATCTGAATTTGTGAACCTATTTGAATACAGATGCTTGAATTATTATTATTATTATTTTTTTTAATTTTGACTTTTAAAATGCAAATATGTGCACACTGAAATAAAAGCACTTTGAGTTTCAAATAAATATAGATGTGTAGTTATCAAAGGAATATATTTCAATGCAGTGAATTCAATGGATTAAATTTCATTATTAAGAGTTCCATGGGTTTTAACATTCAAAACTTTGTCTCCTTTTTTCCTTCCAGAGTTATAAATAAATAAATAAATAAATATTTTTATGAACATTTATTTTAAATATGTGTGATTATTGAAAATATTAGTTATTAGTTATTAATATTATTGAAAGTTTTAGTTAAATAATCGTACCTATAAGCCTTATCTCATGGTTTTCGGTTTTGTCTCTGATGGGCAGTTACTGTCAGCCACCATGAGAGGTCAGTAAATGACTTCAAACAGGCGATGCTTTTCATTTCCTTTCTGTGCAGTGAGTCAAATTGATGATCCAGTTATATTTCAAAGCATCTTGTTGAACTTTAAATGAACCATGCTAATTATACAATATGTGTTGTATGTGTGTTTTTTTTAGTTTAGTTTAGTTTTATGTTGTATTTTGTGTTTTACAAGAACACCTAAGATCTTCATAAGGAAGATTTGGTATTTATAATGGACATAAAATGTTATTTATATAAAAAAATATTTGAATGATGTTTATGGTGAATAAAATTTTTGATGAACATAATTAGTATACAGGTTGATCCAGCAGGTAGCCGTGCTACCTCGCAGCCCCGTGCTTCAGTCCTGAGCTCGGGTTGTGTGCAGTTGCACACTAAATTGCCCCGAGGTGTGTGAATGTGCTTTCTTAGTGTCCCTTTCCAGATTTAGTCCCCCTTTGCTGTTATAATAACCTCCAATTTTCTGGGAAGGTTTTCCATTAGATTTTGGAGCGTGGCTGTGGGGATTTGTGTTCATTCAGCCACAAGAGTGTTAGTGAGGTCAGGCACTGATGTTGGGTGAGGAGGTCTGGGGTGCAGTCGGTGGCCCAGTTCATCCCGAAGGTTTTCAGTAGGGTTGTTCTTCCACTCCATCCTTGGAGCACAGGGGCATAGTCATGCTGGAACAGGTTTGAGCCTCTTTCTTCCAGCTGTTGCCCAGATGAAGATGGGTTCCCTTTTGAGTCTGGTTCCTCTCAAGATTTCTTCCTCATAGCGTCTCAGGGAGTTTTTCCTTGCCACTGTCTCCTCTGGCTTGCTCATTAGGGATAAATTCATACATTTAAAATATATATCCTGAGTTTATATATTTCTATAAAGCTGCTTTGTGACAGTTGAAGGGAAATTGTAATGCTGCAGCATACAAAGGCATCCTATACAATTGTGTGCTTCCAACTACGTGGCAGTTTGAGAAAGAACCACATATGTGTGTGATGGTCAGGTGTCCAGAAACTTTTGCCTATATAGTGTGTTTGTGTGCATGCATGTGTGCATGTGCAATGGACTGGTATCCCATCCAGTGTGTATTCATGCCTGCATTCCTGGCACAGGCTTCAGATCCACTGCGACCCACCCTTTTTGGCTGGTAATAATTTTGATGTAAATAATTTATAATGTGATGATGTCTTTACGTGCTTGCTCATGATGACTGTTGGCCGCTGTGAATTGAGATGGATGTGGTAACTAAGCACTGCAAGATTTACTATGCTTTTCTTTCAGTTTAAACTGAGCCTCCTATACACACAGTCATGCCCCCCTGACTCCAGGGTTAAAAGGGAAAGGTTAGCAGTGGAGCGGAAGAAAGCTGGATCAGCATTGTCAGGGGTCAGACCTACACAAGCTTTTTATCTTTGTGTTCGTGAACAAGCACGTCTGCCCTCATGTAGCATGGTGTCTAGTGCCAGGCTTGCCTCACTTGCTCTAGACCTTAATTTTGATCTGGCTCATTTATTTTTTAACTTTGGTTTAAGTTTGGTTGCACTAATGTACAATAATATATATTACCTGTTTAACCTATGCTCTTTGAAGTTCTGTAGAAGGTTTGGTGTTATCGTAATAACAGTATTGCGATCGTTTACATTACGATACACTTTTCCGAGTACTGCTGACCATGTCAATACTAGGGAGGCGTGATTTATAGAAAAAATATTATATCATGAAACTTGAACTTTACCTATATCTTCCAGTCTCTGTAGATTCTCTGAGTTAAAAATAAAATCTGGCTCTGTAACAATAAAAAAAGTCATATTCTCTCCAAATATTTTAATCAATAGCAGACAAAAACCTCCTCACCTTTATTTATCCTCGCTTGCTATTGATTAAATCATTTGGAGAGAATATCATTTTTTTCCCCCCATAATCCAATTACTCATTTTGTGTGTGTTAATACCCAGTGGGAAGTAAGTACAAACATATCAGAGGGAGAAGATAGTGGTAGGCTAATGCAAAAGCTAGGCAGCACATAAAAAAAGCAGAGAGCCCGTTTACCAACAAATACAAACGGTTTACAAAAAGCAGGAATAGATTTACCATAGAACAGTCCAGGAAAAGAAAGTGGTGTGGTGTTTTATACATGGGGTGAACTGTGTGATTTGAAGGATTTAAAAGCAATTTTCAGGGAACTTAACTTCTGCTGGATAGGTGATTATTTTGCTTAGCATTCTGCTGTTTCTCTTAGTGTTTATTGTCCCAAAGAATGTGCTAATTTATGTAAATATTGTATATATTGTACATATATGTACTCAGTTATGTGTAAATATTTCTTTTTCTTAGGCCAAACCAGCGTTTTTGTAAATCACTTTCTCTTTGCATTTAGTTACGCCCACAAACCTCCATATATGGCAAAGCTCACAGATAGCTGAAAATGACTAAATGACCTCTAAACAGTGAAAGAGCACCTCTTAAGGGCAGAGTGCACCAAATCTTTCAGCAGTGCAGCTTAGCCAGTGCAGAGCATCAACAACCATGGGAGCATGCTAACTCTTCCTCCTTCTATAGTGCACAACTTCATTTGTCCTAATTGCTAGTCTCGTTTATGTTAATTTTTTGGATTGCTCTCTTTGAAGTCATTAGTATGAAAAAACTGACTTTCACAAAATTTTCAATAAATTCATGTATGTAATTTAAATAATATTTAATAAGCTACATGGGCATAATGGGCTTAACTTATCCTTTTGAAGCCGATCATTCGAGGTTCACATTAATGAATCTGCTTATACGTAAATGTACGCAAACTCAGGAGCTCTCGTAGGATACAAACTGTTGTCTGAAATAAGTGGATTTTTATGAATAGCACATTTTGTGTTTAAATGCTCCTGTGTATGAATTATAAATAAATTTGTATTTAGTTTAATAAGTTAAGCCCATTATGCCCATGTAGACACACAATGAGTAAACTAGCTAGACAGTTGACTAACTATCTATAACATTATCTAGCTTTGTTACATAATGGATGTAAATGTCTGCTAGTGTCCATTTTTGTGGTGAGTGACTGGTTGATTGTATATAGTTAACATTAACATTAGCTAATTACCCAGCTACCTTCTGTAGTCCTTTCTGTTGATTAAACTTAATTATGCAGCAGAATTCATTTTATTTGCCATATTTGCATTAAGTAAATCATTTTTGCTTTTCTGGAATCGACTTCAACGCTTTGGAGTGTACTTTGGTCAAACTGTTTTCTCTGTTGTACTGTAAATTTCTACACCATTTTTCATCAAATGTATTTTTAGCTCAGAAGTGGGCTTACAAATATCCAGAGATGATTTGGATAAAGCATCTAGTTTATCTAAGAGAAAGGTTGGTTGTCCAGCCTCAAGTTGCTGGAGGAATGCAAGAGATTTCCATTAAAAATAAAGGTTACAGGCTGATCCATGCAAGTGCATGGTGATTTGCAAGTACAAGTGACTTGCCGCTATGTAAAGTATCTGATAGAAAAACCTTTCTGTTTCAAATTTGTCTTAAAGTTTTCATTCCATATCATATTTTTTGGGTTAAAGATGTTGTTATTGCTCTTCATCACATGCTGTGACTTGTACAGAGACGTGATGTTATGTTAAACTGTTGCTTTATAGCAGTCTTGTTATCTGCTTATTCTTCTAACACAGATATATAAAAATTTAAAACCGATTAGTTCATGTGATGAAATCACATGTCTGTATTTATCGTAGTTATAATTAAAAATACAGTTGAGTAAATTGACATATGGTAAAGCAGAACAGTGTTCCCGGGATTAGCTCTGGATGCTGACCCACCATAACCCTGACTAAGATAAATTGGTTAATGAACATGAATGAATGAATGAATGAATGAATGATGAATAAAACAAACACACAAAAACAAAAAAATTGAATGATTCTTTTCAAGAATTATTATTTAAAACACACACATTTTCCATGCACAAGCAGAAATGTGGGTGAATCTTCTCCTACACACTAGCTGCTAAGCCGACTGTGTTGCTGCGTTCTATTTCTATCATGCTGTCAGTAGAACAGAAATGCCACCAACTGTACACAGGTGACCTTATGTAGCATGTTATGAAATAAGACACTTGAATATGTTAATCTGACAGCAGATTATGCAGCAAAATGCTGGAACTTTAATGTGACTTGTACACCGATGTGACATGTATTTTGGTATGTGTGTGCGTGCGTGTGTGTGTGTGTGTGTGTGTGTGTGTGTTTTTATATACTAGTGCCACTTGTAGTCCACAAGATACAGTATGTGCTAGTAATAAAATAAGCAAAACATGAAAGAATAAGCTCGTGGTAAGATTGAAATGATGTCTGTGTTTCACACTAATAATGTTTATTTCTAGCAATAATGTGAATTTAATTAACGCTGGCGTAATTTATAGACACAGACGCCTATGAGTTGTCAGGTTGTGTGAACATCAGTGATTTGATGGAACACTGGCAGACTGTGTAATATGAATGATTTAAGATCTTGCTTTATCTGACATAATGTACAAAGCAATTCTTATGGTTTTGTCAGTGTAGATGATGAATAGCTGAAAATGCTTGACAGTGATATAAGAATGTACTAAATGTACAAGTTGAATCGAAGTTTAATTGTGTAGCTCTAACCTCTTTTATTTGGCTCAAAATGCTGCAATTAACTTTGGCCTTGTTTCATTCAAATACTGAGCTCCTTTTGTGTTTCTCATCAAGAGTGTATTTTTTTTCACTCTTTGCATCATTTTAAATCTTAAATTCATCATTAATTACATGTCCTGGAGAAATGCATGTCTGGTTTTTATTGTGTGAGGGGCCAATTATTTTGCAAGTTTGCCAACTTTCCATGAGGCATTCTCTGAAAGAGTACAGCACGCAACCCATCTCCAGGCTAGACATGTAGCTGTGCTGTCTTAATCAGGTTGCATCATAAACTCCGAAATATTCATATTCATTACATTTTACATTTAAATTTTAACTTTGTGATTTTGAATGTTAAAATACCTCTTTGGTTTGGAGTTTAGCATGTTTTACAGCTTGGCAGGTGATATTCGAGTGATTGGCTGTGCAGTGCAATATTCTAATCATGTATTTTTGTGCATTGAAATGGCACTGTGTGCATGATGTCATGTAACCGAATATGAAAATGAATATGAATACATTATTCAGAATTATACCACAGCGTGCTTGAGCTCTCAAATTCTGTTTTGTCAGCAGGTGTAGATTAATTTTATTTAACAGCACAACTCGGGCAGTAATTCTAGCTATAACATATTTATATTATATTATTATTATATTATATTATTATTTTTGCTATTGTAACAGCTCATACACAGGGAATTGTAGGGCAGTTAATCCACATAATCTTTTTAAAAAAGTTTCTCAGTAAAATGACAAGCTGCTTTTTTTTTTTTTTTAGTCTCATTAAAGCAGATGCTTGTGAGGGAACGACTTGTTATAATGTAAGTGACAACAGGAACTAACTTTCTCACAGACGTTCCACAACATTAAATGTAACTATAAACTGCTAAAAAGCGTTATGTGTCATTCATTAATAAAGTAAAAATAGTAATCGTTGGTGAATTACTGTCGTGTAAGTGGAATAAAACACTTTGGACTGTGCTGTTATACGAAAATAATACACTTTGGGCTGGTAATGGTCCTCTGCTTCACATCCTGTCATGTGTATTATTGTAGTATAACAGCATACTAAACAAAAACCAGAAACATGCAGCGTCGTGCAGTGCATTTACAGCGTTCCTTCATTCATCCTTATTAACTGCCTGGTCAGGGTTCTTCTGGTTTAAAGTGGGCTACTACTTTGTTTCTATTTGGGGAAATAGAACCAACTAAATACATTAGAAACTATTGCGGGTAGGTACAAACAAAAATAATAACTGTGCAAGTGGTATTAAAAAAAATAGGCTTTAGTTGAGACCAATTATGAACTCGAGTGATGTAGCTGAGGTTGTGAAACTGTAAGAGTCAGAATACATAGACCATGCTGACAGTGCTGGTATTTCTGCCTCTGGGTTTTTTTTCCTAGTGTTTCCAGGAGTTTAATTGTAGTGGTCATATTTAATTTCAGACGAGAACAGAAGAAAAAAGACAAGAAGAGCTGAACTGATGGTTTAGGCAGTGCTCTCTATATGAGTACAGATACGGAGCATTAAAAGATACAGATTGTTGCATTGTGGTACCCCCTCTAGTGTGTGAGAATCTTTTATGTCATGTCTCACTTCTTTTTTTTTTTTTTTTTTTTTTTTTTTGCCACATGGCCACTTCATTTCAGTCTCTTCCATGCTATTTTATTACCATTACTCTTCACGCTCAGGTCCAATTTAAACTTCTTCCTCAAGAATCTGTAAATGTTAAGCAATTCCAATATGTCTAGCTGTAAGCGAATCAGTTAGAACTTGAATATTCTCCACCACAACCTCATTTCCTCAACATAAACGGAGGGAAGGGCAAGGTTTCTGCTCCTTTCACTTCAGCATCGGTCAAATGAGTGCGTAGGCATCTCTACATCCGCATCCACTCTTTAAAGGGCACTACAATTATGCTGCCCCGGAACTAAGACTTGCCGAGTATTAACTGTCTAGTCTATGCAGCTGCTTTGAAATGTGTGCTTGTCTGACCTTCTGCTTCTTGCTGATAGTCATTTACACTGTAAAACATTACATTTTCATTCACTGTGAAACAGAAAGAAGTGTAGAAATTAGCCAGCAGTACCTGCTTTGTCTAGCATTATACAGTATGTTGTTTAGCATTGTTTACTAGCATTATACAGTATAAAGTTGACTATTATACAATGTTGACTAGCATTATACAGTATGTTGACTAGCATCATACAATGCTGACTATAATGTTTACTAGTATTACTCAATACTATGTTGAATAGCATTGACTAGCATTATACAATATTTTGTTGACTAGCATTATCTAGTATGTTGATTAGTGTTATGCATACTATCATTATACAGTGTTGACTAGCATTTCGTTGACTAGCATTATATAATTTTATGTTCAATAGCGTTATGTTGACTAGCTATTAGACTATATATAACGCTGACTAGCATTTTACAGTACGCTGACTTACATTATGTTTACTAGCATTACACAATGTTATGTTGACTAGCATTGTTTACTAGTATTAAATAATATTACATTGACTATCATTATGCTGTTTTATGTCTAGCATTATACAATATTTTGTTGACTAGCATTATCTAGTATGTTGATTAGTGTTATGTGTTACTCTAACGCCGTCTTAATAATACATCTGTGTACATTTTGCTGATTTTGATTTTGTGTGTTTTTGTGATTTTTGGACCTTGACGTTTTTTTTAATTCTTTGATTGTATGTTAATGGTGTTAAGAATCAACCTCTCTTTGCCATACCAAGTTCTGAGTTGATGCTTCCTCTGTACAAATGACTCTTAGCTCAAGGGTTAAATTCCCTACACCATCATGTAAACAGGAATCTGTGTTGGTTGACTGGTGAGTGCTGAGTTTTGAGCTCCTACATCAGCCACCCATGTGTAGAAAAGGTGGCCACCCTAGCAACGGTTGCCTAGGGGTTGCTGTGGTGTGCGTAATGAGACCCTTGAGGGAATTGTTGCTGCCATGTCATATGTGTTACTGCCAACTATTTACCCCAGTACATGCTTGTTACTGTTTATTGGCTCAAAGTGCACCTCAGGGTATACTAACAATGTACTGTTCTTTTCTAATCTGTTCTACCACTGAGGCCATGCCACAGCTTTTCCTCAGGGATTTCTGTGACCATCAAACTGGCTGAGTTTCTCTCTCACCAGAGGGCAAGATATAGTCTTGATGTCTGCGCTTATAATTAAGAGGTTAGGCTGAGAGAAATCCCATTTTTTTATTCATTAACCAGGTGCGATGTTCCATAGAGCTGCTGCACTATGACAAAAAATAGACTCTAGAATCAGCCATGCCAGTGCCTGAATCACTGCTAACTGATCAGTGGTTATAACAACTACGAAGTCATGGCACTGTCTTATTGATAAGTTCTTCTGTATGCTGTCATGATAATTGTAGAATAATTGTAGAGGTTTAAGCACGAATTGTCTACTGTGTTTCCTCATATCTATTCTAACTGTTATTTCCTTTTTCATTCCCAAGCCTTGGGATATACTAATGTTTACCAAATTTTTAAGTTATACCCTGTACATTCAATTTGATTTTAGGTTTTTGAGACTTGATTTGAGGAAGGAGGAATAACATAATGAAACATCAAGCATTCTGTTTTTTCAGCGTGATGCAAACCAATTTGTATCTCATTTCCTCTTGGGATATGCAGAGCCAATCCAGAGCCAATTATGTCCAAACTTGGCGACAGCCTCAATTTCTCACAAAACAATGTGAAATAAGCCTACGATTGAGCACCATCCAAGAACATTTATTATAACATGGAACCCACGAAACGGGCCACCTGCCGACTTTTCTCCACATTGTGCATAGTAAACGTTGCCCTGTTGTCTTGCTTTGCTTTTTCCTAGTGTTTTTGCTCTGTATGAAAGTAGTAAGCCATTAGAACACATTGGAACATAATCTGAGCAGGATGCAGGAACTACCTTAGCGCTGAACTCTGACTGTGTTGTAGATATATAGCTTTGGGGTTCTAAAACATTCAGTGACTTCAAGTCATTTTTCCATCGTTAGCATTACTGCTTTTCATTTAGTGAGTCACTTGCCTCTCTCTGTTTGCTACGTTCATCTCTATGGGCTTTGCCTGTGCTGGGTAGTTGTATTCACTCCTCTCTATTTCACTGAGTCAGTTCCTCCCTCTGCTTTTTCTCCTTTGTATATTCCACATTCCCAACCAACTAGCCAACTAACTGCGTTGTGGCAGACACATTGCTAGCGTGATAGATTGGGATTCCCTGAACGTACCACACAGTGGGACCCAGAGTTGGTAGCCCAGATCTGGGAAAGGTTTGGCGTGGTATAGGTGGATATCTTCACTAGTGCCATTTGAATACATTGCCAGTTGTGCTTCTTCCTGGCAAAGCTGGAAAGCTTGCTGGGACAGGATGCTCAGACTCACGACTGACCTCACCACTTGAATGCCTTTCCTTTTAGCAATTAGGCCAAAGAATCCTGATTGTGGCCTTGACATGGCCAACAAGAACTTGGTTCCCACTGCTGCTTTCACTGGTTGTTGGAACACCCTGGAACCCTCCTTGACAAACAGATATGCTGTCCCAAATGGATGAGGAGATTTGAAGCCCTCATCTGTGTCTCATCTGTGTCAGATAGCAGATAAGGAAACCCCCAAAAAACAGAAATGGAAGTTGTTCAGGACCTCATCAGACCTGGTACATTGGATGATTCTGAGGATCCTGACTTGTCATGTTCATGGACTGCTAAACAGCAGCAGGATCTGAAGATCTACACACCTATAAAGTAAATGAGGCAGCCTTTTTAGTCTACCACAGCACATTGGATGGCATCTCTCTAAGGTCCCATAGACGTTTTGCTTTTCTGCCTTTCTGAAAAGGGCAGGGTGCCTCCAACTGCCATGGCCCCCTGAGAGCTTGGCATTAGACTGGAGTTGCTGGACTCCCTTAAGAACCCTCCTTATTAACCTATGCAAAATTCTGACATTTTGTTAGTGATCAGTTCAGCTAAAAGAATTGGAGAATAAAGGTCTCTGGTGATGAGCTTGGCTTGCCTGCGTTGGAGGCCAGATGATACTGTGGTGACTTTGTGGTTGAAATCCACAATTTCTGCCCAACATCGTGAATCTGTCTATTGACCTTGTAGACTTCAAGAACGGTGCACTTGCAGAGAAGGGTTTCTTGCTCTGCCCAATGCCAGCTCTATGGTGTTATTTGGACCTTCACATAAGTTCATGGTACTCCTCTTACCCATGCCTTGTCAAAGAATTAAATAGACTATCAAGCTCATAACAGTATTTTTGGCTGACACCCAAAATAATTTCACTGGCTCCCCAATGAATGGAATTTTAACTTCACACAACACCGAATCAGCTTGTGTGCTGTTATCGTCTATGTCCAAGCTTTTTCCTGCTCCATCTTTGTTTCCCCAAAATGAAAACTCTCCACTGTAAGCCTGATGCACAGATGTTTGCTAAAACCAGTAAAACATACATCAGCATACAAGAAGTGGGTGTACCAGCACTGATTTCATTCCATCTAAAGCACTGCTGAAAACAAACACTGTGTTCCAAAGTTCTCTGTAGAACTAAAGAAACAACAAGAACAGCCACAACTACAGCATTGAAAAGCTCTGAGTAAAAGTCAGTGGCTCTTATTTATCAAAGTTGCATACTGTCAGATCTGGTGGTAAAACGATCAGTTTCATCTTTGGCGTATCTGTCTGATCAAACTTGCATCTGGTCAGAATGCTTCTAAATTTGTGTGCAAAAACCTGAATAAATTTATATGCATTTGCATTCAAGAGGCACAGTGTAGCTGCTCTGGGCTGAGGACATGGATGCAGAGCCTTGGATGAGTGCACCACAGACCAGGGCTTTTTAAAGACACACATTTTATTTTTTGCCTTTTCAAAACACTAAAAAAAAAAACGTGGCTTATTAATTTAGGCGGTCTGCTTTTTTGGCATTTGCTTGATTTCTTTTGGCCATTCGTTTATTTGAAATAAGGGTTTCAATTTTAATCTTCTTCTGTTATGTCCTTTCAGCATGTTCCTCTCAGCACTTCCTCATTCCAGAGTATCCTGGACTGTTTTCCAGGCTCAAACTCTGACTTCAGTTAAAAATGACCGATGAAGTTATTAAAAATCTATCTGTCAACGTGCATTTGGAAAATGATTCAATTTTCTACCTGATTTCAGTTTTACATGGCTTTATTAAAAACACTTTGCACACAGTTGTCTGTATTTACATACAATTCTTTCCTCCAATGGAACTGTTACCAGTTGACTCTTTTTTCATTTCATTTTGTGCACACCTTTTATGCCATTTTTGAGGATGCAAAAGATAACATCTTTATTGTCAGCAACCTCGAACTCCATGTACCTTGTATCTGACTGTAGCCTGCTGAATTTTTTTT
>CM040477.1:7412198-7425706 GCA_022758105.1 Pangasianodon gigas
TTCATCATTGTGAGCTTAAATATGTGCTTGTTTCTATGGACCTTTGATGAATAAAGGCAGATGTGTTTGTCCTTCACCAGATAGACATATATATTCAGCAGAATAATAAATGTTAGCACTTTATGTCAAAAAGACAAGTGTAGTCCAAAAGCTTGTATGGTTATGATTGTGATGAAAGATTTTGTGGACATTTACTTTTGACTTCAAGGATGCTTCATAAGAAAAACATAGATGAGGCATGGCAGCTGTGTCGAGCTGATCTCAGAGCACAGGTCTAACTGCTAGAAAGTCTGATATCACCTTGTAGCCTTTTGAATGGCGCTAATAAATAAAGTTCCATCCGAGGCTTTGTGCTTTATAGAGTCGAGAGCTGTAAAGAGCCATGTTTGTGTGGCGTTCTCAAGGATATGGATATGTCATGTTGTGAATTGATTTTTGCTTGCTGGTTTCGAAAGGCCTCTTCCTGCCTCCTCTCCCTCTCCCTCGTACCGAGGTCATATGTCATCATGTAGCTTCCCCTCTGCTCATTTGCTCCAGCCCCTCAGAGAATATGCTCACGTAGTGTGCCAGGATGCTGCGTGTAGTGATGCATATTTCCATCCATTTGTTATTTACGGACAAGTCACAATCACTTGAAGGGAGGGAGGGAAAAAG
Organism: Pangasianodon gigas; assembly: GCA_022758105.1. Lineage (NCBI taxonomy): Eukaryota > Metazoa > Chordata > Actinopteri > Siluriformes > Pangasiidae > Pangasianodon > Pangasianodon gigas. The sequence continues at coordinate 7,412,853 of CM040477.1, forward strand.
GTAGCTTGCGATAGATGCATTTGTACACATCATGTGTACGTGTGTGTGCGGTACAGTTGCCCCGGCAACTGCAAAGAGACGACAAAAAGAGCGAGGGGCCTTGAAATTGTGGTTTTGTTGAATGGATGGGAGGCAGGAGTGAATGGATTGATGGCAGTGTGTGTGAGTGAGTGTGTGTGTGTCTGTGTAATGCACTATTTTCCTCTGAGAAAAAATACATGGCCAGACCAAGTCAGTGATATGGAAGCTGCTGGTCATGAAGTTTACTGATTAAAAAAAGAATAAAGACATATGTACAACCTCTGAGAAATTAGTATAATGACGAACATCATTAACGTTTCCATTGACACTAATAGCAGTGTTGTTATTTCATTAACACAGATTTGAGAAATTAGTTTAGCTTATTGGTTGTGGCAATCACTTAAGGTTGAAAATAAAATGTACATGTTGATTATTTTTCATTCAATGAGCATTGGATCTACACAGCTTATTTAAAAAAAAAAAAAAAATACAACGAAAACCAAAAAGCAAAGATTTCATGTTTTCAGTCTCACACTAACTCTTATGTAACAGGGTTTTGACCTTAGAGTATTCTTAGACCATAATCTATTTGCTGTAAATATGACTGTAAATTTCTTTATATCTCTCCATGACAGTGTCCAGGCAGATGATCGCATTCGTATCGAGAAGCGAGACAGCACCCAGTTTGAATACCCCACTGCCATGGTGACCGTCAACAACTTGTATGGCAGCGTGACTCCTCAGACAGCAGAAGATCAGGAAAAGGGTAATTGGCTGTTGTTATTTTGTCTGTACATGTGGGTGTGTGTCTGCGCTGTCTTTTTGATACTTGACTGCCCCGTCCAAGTCCTCCTACATGGCAGGCAAGCTGGCCTTTTGAATGTAGAGTTATCTGGTCAGCCTGACATGGGGTCAGTGTGTGGGCTTTGTCCTGTAATTGAAAAATCGTTCTCAGAGGGACAGGCGGCAGGTGGATCAATGGCTGCTGTCTTTAGACTGGAGGCGTGTAGGACGAATCAGCCTGGCCCTCCCTGCCAAATCCGGGATTAAATCACTTCGCATTGGGCTGTTCTCCATCTCTAGACACGACTCATTACCTCTCTGTGTCACCGCCGCTGATGCACTCTCCGATGGTGCCTGTTTTCTCTCTGGCATGGCTTCCACCCTGTAATAAACACGCGTTAACTAATGGCCTGAGGCCGTTGTTTTTCATGCAGCCCAGAGTCTCTAAAACAAAAAACTTTCCAATTGCTACATTTGCTCTTAGACATTCCCAAGAGTAGTCAGGATTTTATTTTTTTGTTGATAGCGTTGCTTAGTAGACACTGTGTCTGAGCAGATGTTCTTTGTATCAAGTGGATGCCAGACAATATCTGTACACTTTTCCAGCCACACATTTCTTTTATTTGAGTAATTTCTAATTTCTAAATCAGTGTAAGTCATTCTACTCTTTTCTACTACACAAAGAACTAAAACATTTTGCACCAGAAAATGAGACTGTGCTTTTTCTGTAGACCACCAGTTCAGTAATAATCATTCTAGTGTTTTTTTTTTTTTTTTATTCCTTTCACCAACAGGACCTAATGATACTTGGGGTGGATATAAGAGTACTGTTCATTGCTGATTGGTTGCACATAATACAGACAATCACCAAAAATTCTGCTTTGTTTGTGGTGTTTGTGCTGTGAAAAGCATCATTGTATTAGTTCATTTCTCGAGAGTATAGGTTCCATTTTTCAAAAACCCTACCAGATATTACAGTTTTTTTTTTTTTTTTTTTTTTTTTTTTTTTTTTTTTTTTTTTTTTTTTTTTTTTTTTTTTTTTTTTTTTTTTTTTTTTTTTTTTTTTTTTTTTTTTTTTTTTTTTTTTTTTTTTTTTTAAACAGCAGATATGCAGCATGAGCAAACACTTTCGTTTACTGATCATATAGGATGCTAAACGGACAGGGGTTTTAGGGTGTTGATAGCATCCTTACAGTGTTATTTTTGTTTGGTCATAATTTCATGAACTATGTTTTGAAATGAAAATAATTTTGTCACAGAGCAAATTTGTTTTCATGGCATTAACATTGAGGAAGTAAAGAAACCCTGCATTGTCAGCAAGCCTTTTGTCCTTTTTTTCATTCTAGCTAATATGAGCTGGTTAACCAAACAGCCAATCAGACAAATTGACAATATTAATCAGAGCATTTTGTCTATGTTGAGCCTGTGAGAATGTACCCCTTCAGTTGTTTCTTAGGTTGGTGGGAAATGAAAACAAGAACGCCAAGTTCTGTTGTTTCCTGTTGGGTCAGTTCAGTTTTTTGAATGCACAGTGGGAAAACACAGTGTCATTACACCTACAGAAGGGTAACAGATAAAGGAAGGACAGATGGCTCTGTTAATTTCTGCATGGTTTGTGTCCACTTGTCCACTGCAAATCAATGCAAAGTTCTTCTGACTGATTATCCTATGATGAAACATTTCTATCCTGATGGGAGTGGTCTCTTCCAGGATGACTCCGCCCCATCCACAGAGCACAAGGGCTCACTGAATGGTTTGATGAGGATGAATTTGATGTAAATTATATCCAATGGCCTTCATAGTCACCAGTGTTCAACTCAAACTTATCCTTGTAGCTTGGAAATGCAAGGTCACGGCTAACAACCAGCATCAAGGATTTTTAGAATATATTTGTGTGATCCTTGTTATTGTGTCTCTGCACAGGTTCCTCTCCATTCTACCTATGTTTAGAGAGCCAAATCATCTGCTGTTTGGGGCCAGTGATCCAGTATCTGACTGAATTTAAGCTGGAAAGGGTTCTGCTCAGTTCCAGGTACCGCAACCCCACTCACTCTGCTTCCACGCAAAAAAATGGGCCATACAGCACTAATGCAATAAAATAAAAAAACAAAATAGAGAAAGATTTCTTGTTTGTTTGAACAAAGCACACTGATTACAGTTCTCCTTCACCATGATGGATTTCTCATATTGTTATAGAGTTCAGTTTTTTTTTTTTTTTAGATCCGCTCCTTTCCTTAACAGGGTTCCACACACAACAATCTGAGGTTAAATTGTGTTCAACTTTTTTGGGATTAAAAACTAATCTCCACCAGGCAATAGAACAGTGTCCATGGCTATTTTGTAGTTTTTTTCTGAGCGTTTTGTCGCCTCTGGTAAACACACAGAAATGAAACTTACTGTAGCAACAGAGATGCAGTGTCTTTTTAGAGGTTAAGTTCAAGATAATCAAACATGACTCTATGTAGTGAAGAGTTCTGTTATTGTAGTGTGATGGTGGAACTTCGGGGGATAAAAAGTTGGTAAACAGCATGTTGGAGATCACAGGCCAGATCACCAACATCACAGGCCAGATCACAGGCCAGATCACAAAGATCACAGGCCAGATCACTGTTTATATATATATATATATATATATATATGTGTGTGTGTATATGTGTGTATATGTGTGTGTGTGTGTGTGTGTGTGTGTATATATACATACATACATAGATCTGCATTATCTATATAAATAATATGTAATTCTGCATATAAATAAATTATAATAATAATTATAGATTAAAAATTATAAAAAATATCATATATGTATATTAATAATGTATATCTTATAAACTATATTTTCTAGTAATAAATCTTCTATATTTAATTTTTTATGTAAAAAGTAACTAATTAATAAATACATTAATTAGTTTATGTATAATGTCTTATATATTTGTACATATTATTAAGCCATATTATGGTTTTATAATAAATATACATATTAACAGATTTGTTAGTTTATTTATATATTGTTAATCCAGCCTAATATGTTGATAGACCTCACAGCTGTTTTCCTAAAACTGTATGCCTAAACAAGTGCCACTTTATTTATTTATTTATTTATTTATTTATTTATTTATTCCCCCCCACTGATGCCACAGGGGGGAAGTTGCTGAGTCGCAATTTGTTTAGCAGGTCAGGGTGGCAAGAAAGTTGCTTGATACACACTGTAATTAAGCATTGGTTAAGGACATTTTTTTAACAGGAAATAACAGGGCCCTGACCTCAGATTCCCAGAAAGACACTTAATTAGCATGCGTGGCAGCCGGAATTGAAAGCCTTGTTCTGTGCTGTTTGTCTTGGCTGCGTGCTGCTGCTTGCCTCTGTTGCGTGTGTTGCTTAGCTTACTTTATTGCAAGGTTCCTCTTTTAAGGAAATGATTAATTGCTGGTTGGAAATCTTTTGTTCTAGTTCATTTAAGAGGCTGTCAAGTGATGCAGAGCACATGGCATTGAGTTCCACTACCCTGAAGAATCTAGAGATCTTTTGTAACCAGGTAAAGCATCACCAACATCTGTGATGATCATAAATCAATAATGCAAATATTCTAACAAGGGCAGAACACACACACTTGTACACACGTACACACACGTACACACACACACACTTACTTTATATCATTTCTGTAAGCAATTTCTTGTTTGTATTCAGTTCCCTGAGTGATATAATGACACACATCCAAATACAATGCCATGTGTTTTCCCCCCAACTCATCTCAGCATGACTCACTTAATTAGCACTGCGATCTTCTCTCATTTCGAGCGTTTCCGTAATACCAACCCTGGAGCTGCCAGGTTAATGACCACCTCCTCCTTTCCTCAGACCACAGGCACAGTGAAGGGCAGTCTGCTCTGGGTTCTGGATCATACACGCACTCCGTTTGGGAAGAGACTGCTAAAGAAATGGGTCAGCCAACCCCTAAAGTCTACATCGTAAGTGTCCTCAGCCTCCAGCACTCTCCTGTTCTGTGCTCCCTGGACATTTTGTGATGTTATTGAATACAAACTAGACGGATCATTGTAGATCAAATTAGAATTGTAAATAAATTCCCAGTGCATAATCGGCTTCTATTTGACTAGGATACTAACCATATAACCAAAACAGCTGATAAAGGCACCGTTTGTAAGTTTAGTAGCTAGTATTTATGAGTAAAATGTGTCCATTGTCGTGTCTCCCAAGTAAAACGTAACTGTACTTATTGAAAGCATTGGTCTGGCAAAATGTTGAGGTTTGTTTGCATAGTGTATCTTCAGATTTTAGCCCGTGTATTATGTCTGAACAGGTCTCTCTCTCTCTCGCTCTCTTTCGTCTCTAAGCGAGATCCTGTTACGTCAGGAAGCCGTGGCAGAAATCCTGTCCTCTGAGTCTGTCGTGTTGCCCTCCATCCAGACCCTGCTCACTCGTCTACCAGACCTGGAGAGAGGTCTCTGCAGCATTTATCATAAGAAGGTATGACTGGAGGAATCGCCTCCTTACCAAAACACAGTAGGTGCAGCCATGGCCAACAATAACTCAAGACAGTTCGCTTTCTGCTGTGGGGAAACTCTAACTCCCCAGCACAGCAGGGCAAATCTAATTTCTTTTTAAACCTTAGATCTGTTTTTCAGACTGTTTCTGCATATCTGTGTTGCAAATTACAGACAACCAAGCATTCTAAACGTATTTGGTGCAGAGATCAGCCATAAAAACAGGACAGTTTTTAACAAAGCAATGAGACAGGCCACCATTTCATTGCCCCAGGCTGAGGTTCTCTCTATTCCCGACCTCTGTTTTTATCGATGTTGCTCTGATTGCACTAAATTAGATTTGACTGGTCCAGAATCCCCATTTTAAAATGTTTTGAAACCAATCCAATGTTTTTTTTTTATTATTATTATTGTTCAGACTTCTTTTCTGCTCAAATCAGATAAGACAAAAACAATTTTGAGTTACCTGTGGGAACAAAGCCATAAAAACCCCCTTAATGCCTACACTCGTGGAAAAAAGGTTAAATCTAAACCTTAAGGGTCCTTCAGTTTGTCCCTGTAAGGATAGCCATAGAGGGTCTATGTAGGACCCCACAACAGTGTGTCTCTCTCAGAAAGGGTTCCAAGTATAGCCTCTTTAGGAACTCTTGAGGAATCCTTTTTCCTAAGAGTGTATTTCACATTCACTCCAAACTGATTGCCTTATACTAGACACTCTCTTTGGATCACCTAGTTCCTGTTAAATTGTATATTATTAAATGATCTATTCCTCTTTTCCTAGTATTATTCTAGAGGTTTGGAACTTTCTGGTTGCTTTTTGACACTCTGAAATTATTCAAACATCCCATTGGTCTGGTGTAAAATGACATTGCTTTCTTGATTGAATTCTCACCAGGTTTTAAATTAGCCCAGTTTAATGAATATCTGTCACAGCTTTAAATAGCTTAACTCGTACAGCAATGAGGTGTGGGAATTTCCCCAATAATTTCTGCCGATTAAAAAAAAAAGAAAAACCCATATGCATTTAAAGTAGAATTAAAAATGTAATATTTTAGCATTAGCAAGAAAGATATAATTAATGGACACAATTGTTGAATTTTGGCTTTGTTTAATTTCCTTTAGAGGTTCAAGTAAATGAAAACGTGTCTCATACTTTTTCTCATGCTCAAACTTCTTAGCTTTCAATAGTGTGTGAAAGGTTCCGTGCCCGTAATTAGAAAGCTGTAATTTCTTTCTCTGTGAAATTCTCCTCTGATGCATTCATTTCCAGAATGAGGCAGGTGGGCTAAGGGGAAGGTGCTCAATGGTGTGTTTCTTTCACATGGCCCTATTTGCATAATGACAAGAAGTGTAATGGATGGTGTACGGAGAGACATTATTTGGAGCTGTGTGAACGCTGGGAGGTAGTTATGGTGAACGTTTGCCCTCATTAACCTGCCTTCACCTGCCTGTTTCCGCTGTGTCATTCAGCATTGCACAGCTATGATCTCTGTTAGATTTGACAGAAAGTGAAATGGAGAGTGTGAAGAGTTCTTCTGGTGAAAATTCAACGACATTTCAAAGGCTGAATTCCTTCCAGGATATTTGAATATCTTTTTAAATGCTGTATCAGGAACCTAATTGTGTATCTAATTGTGCCTTTTGTTCTTTTTATTCTTACTCTTGGTCACAACTTGCTCTTGATCAAATAACTTTAACATTGCTGCGAATGTATTTAGTAGAAAACACCGGACTAAAGTGCACTCCTGAAGTCATACTTGTTTTCCAGGTCTCTCTCTCTTGTGTTTTGAAAAGCACAGGACAGGAGTATATCTCGCTCATCATCATACTTAATGGGGATGGCTAATACTAAACTAAAATACCTTTGGGAAAATAGGCTACATGTTTATAAACAGCAGCAGAGTTCAAGCTTTAATTGGCTCTTGACATACAATGAATCTAAAAAGTTTACACGCCCCTGTTAAAATGGCAGGTTTTTGTGAAAAAATGAAACCAAGATAAATCATGTCAGAACTGTTTCCACCCTGTGAAATGTGAAATTACAACGTATAAAAACAATCAGAAACATTTTAGGGAAAAATAGGGAAAATGAAAAACTTACAATAAGCTGGTTGCATAAGTGTGCACACCCTTTTATAATTGGGGATGTGGCTGTGTTCAGAATGAACACATGTTCAAAAATAATTATCATACAGCTGTCATCAATGAAATTATTCTGATTAACCCCAAATGTGCTGCATACAGCTGTTTCTGTAGAATTTTCTTCATCTTCTTGGTTTCATCTGACTGCTGAAGCCATGGTCCCCAAAGAGCTTACAAATCCTGTAAGGTATCTGACTTGTTGAAAGGTATTGATCAAGAGAGGGATATAAAAGAATTTCCAAAACATTAGATGTACCATAGAACACCGTAAAGGCCATCATCAACAAACAGAGAAAATGGAGCACCACAGTGACATCACCAAGAACAGGACGTCCCTCCAAAAAGACCTACAGCAACATTAAAGGAGCGGCAGGAATACGGACAAGTACTGATTACTCTCTGCATGTGACAGCGATCAGTCGTATTCTTCACATGTCTGGGCTATGGGGTAGGGAGGCGAGATGGAAGCCCTTTCTCACAAAAAACATCCAAGCTCAACTAAATCACCCCAAACCATGTGGCAAAATGTGTTTTGGTCTGATGAGACCAATTCTAAAAGGTATAATAATTCCATAATTCCAAAAAGTATGTTTGGTGCAAAGAAACCCATATCACCAAAAGAACACCATACACACGGTGAAGCATGGTGGTGGCAGCATCATGCTTTAGGCCTGCTTTTCTTCAGCCTGGGGCTTTTATCAAGGTGGAGGGAATCATGAATAGCTACAAATACCAGTCGATTTTAGCGCAAAACATTCAAGTGTCTGCTAGTAAGCTGAAGATGAAAAGGAATTTCCCCCTGTAACACGACAATGACCCAAAGCATACATCCAAATCAACAAAGGAATGGCTTAACCAAAAGAAAATCAATGTTTCTGAATGGCCTAGCCAGAGCCCAGACCTGAATCCAGCTAAAAATCTGTGGGGTGACCTGAAGGGGCTGTGCACAGTAGATACCCTTACAATTTGATGGATCTAGAATGTTTTTGCAAGAAAGAGTGGGAAGATATTGCCACCACTCAGTCTATCAGCAAGTCAAGATGTGCCATGCTGATAGACTGAGTGGTGTAATAAAATCAAAAAGTGCTTCAACAAAGTATCAGTTTAGGGTATGCACACTTATGCTAGCAGGTTATTATAAGTTTTTTACTTTTCCTTTTTTCTCTAAAATGTTTCTGATTGTTCGTCACTTAATTTTTATATGTTGTAATTTCACATTGAGGGTTGAAAACGTTCTAACATGATTTATCTTGGTTTCTTTTTTTAACATCACAAAAACCTGCCATTTTAACAGGGGTGTGTAGACTTTTTACATCATTGTAGCAAATGAAAAACAGTGACTTGCTTATTAAATATAATTGGGTTTGTGCTTGATTCATATATGTAATAAACTTGTGTATGGAAAAGCAGTTAAAAAATGTGTTCCATGTCCTCAGTTTGCTTTTTTGCTTTTGTGTTCTATGTATAACTTAGTGTTCCACTCAGGAGTTTTACCTCATCAGCAGCACGCTGTCCCGCCTGAGTGCAGAACTTCAAGCCCTCGTACCTGCCATCCAATCGCAGCTCAGCTCCGCCCTCTTAAAGAGCCTGCTCCTGGACACGCCCCAGCTTCTCAGCCCTGCCCACGGTTTCCTCAAAGTGCTCAATGAAAAGGCTGCCAAGTGCGTGAGAGCTAGGAGTAAAAGAAGCTATGGTTCCCGACAAAATTAACCTTCAGAATTGTATTCCTATTGATAATGTATTTTAGTGGTTTTAATAACAATAGTAATTATAATGAATAAGCTTAAAGTATATTAGGAATAAATCTGTGTTAATTGTTGAAAACAGGGAAAACTATGATTAAGGCTGAGTTGAAAGCATTTTATTTGTTTGTGTATATAATAATATAATTACCATTCAAGAATTAATTATAAAACTTTTTTAATTATGAACCCGTCAGTGACTTAACCTTTCATACTAGATAGTTTCAGTTTATTTATTTCTTGATTCCCCCCCCCCAGGACTGGGAATAAAACTGAGCTTTTTGAGGACCTGACAGATTTTCCTGTAATTAAGGAAAGAAAAGATGAGATTCAGGCTGTTCTCTCAGAAATTATGGAACATCGGCAAGAATTACGCATCGTCCTTCGAAATCCGTCGCTGGATTATACCACCGTGTCTGGACAAGAGGTACAAGAAGAGGCTCATTAGTGATATTTTCATATTTTTGTGGCTTTTTCCTCTTTTCTAGAGAGTAAACACCAGTGGTGTATGAATGTCCAGGTAATAAATGTATCTCGAAATAGTGCATGTAAATCTATCCTATTGCAGTCAACTCTAGAATTATTGGTACTCTTCATTAAAATGAGCAAAAATGAAGATATAAAATGAATATGCAGTAAGTGACATTTTGAGCTTAAACATATGGGGCTGCTGTTCTGTTTTATTTTAACACCTTCTTTTCTAACTTAAAAAGTTTTATTTCTTCTTTCTGCAAAATACTGGTTTTAAAATCTGCACCTCCCACACTTAATGTTTGAAGCTTTCATAAGAGAGAATTACACCATCAAGCCTCTTCCTGTAATGGCTAACAAGGTTGAAAAACATTTCTAGACTTGCTACATCTTATCCTGGCAGAAGCAGCCAGGTTTTGGAGGAAAATATAATGACAGTTGGTGAAATTTATAATGTCATCAATCTTCATGAGAGCTGGTCCACTAAACACTAAACAGCCCCAAAACATCAAACATCAGGTACACATCATTGCACATAAAGAAAGCATATAAAAATATGCTTTTAAACAAAACACCAAGGATAATATATATCTCATATGTGTGTGTGTGTACATATATATATAAACTATGCACTGATCAGCCATAACATTAATATCACCTGTCTAATATCAATAACATGTTGTGGTATCTGGCACCAAGACATTAATAGCAGATCCTTTAAGTCCTGTACTGTAAGTTGTGAGGGGGCCTCCATGGATCAGACATGTTTGTCCAGCACATCCCACAGATGCTTGAGTGGATTAAGATCTGGGGAATTTGGAGGCCAAGCCAACACCTTGAACACTTTGTCATGTTCCTCAAACCATTCCTGAGCAATCTTTGCAGTGTGGCAGGGCACATTATCCTGCTGAAAGAGGCCACTGACTGCCATTAGGGAATACTGTTGCCATGAAGGGGTGTACTTGGTCTGCAACAATGTTTAGGTAAGTGGTACTTGTCAAAGTGACATCCACATGAATGCCAGAACCCAGTGTTTCCCAGCAGAACATTGTCCAGAGCATCACACTGCCTCCACTGGCTTGCCTTCTTCCCATAATACATCCTGGTGCCATCTCTTCCCCAGGTAAGTGACGTACACGCACCCAGCCGTCCACATGATGTAAAAGAAACCGTGATTCTTCCATTGCTCCATTGTCCAGTTCTGATGCTCACATACCCATTGTAGGTGCTTTTGGCAGTGGACAGGGGTCAGCATGGGCACTCTGACCGGTCTACGACTATGCAGCCCCATACACAGCAAGCTGCGATGCACTGTGTGTTCTGAAACCTTTGGTTTTTTTTTTAATCATAGCCAGCAGTAACTTTTCCTGCAATTTGTGCTCCAGTAGCTCTTCTGTGGGATCACTCCCCACATGCATCAATGAGCCATGGGCGCCCATGACACTGTTGTCCTTCTTTGGACCACTTTTGGTAGATACTAACCACTGCATACCGGGAACACCCCACAAGACCTGCCGTTTTGAAGATGCTCTGACCCAGTCATCTAGCCATCACAAATTGGCCCTTGTCAAAGTCGCTCAGATCCTTACACTTGCCCATTTTTCCTGCTTCCAATACAGCAATGTCGAGAACTGTCTGTTCACTTGCTGCCTAATATATCCCACCCCTAGACAGGTTCCACTGTAATGAGATAATCAATGTTATTCACTTCACCTGTCAGTGGTTTTAATGTTTTAATGTTATGCCTGATATGTGTATATGCACACAGTAGCTTACCAATTGGAAAGCTAAAAATTAGAGAGCACAATAAGACAGATGCATTTGAGACAGGTGATGGGGGTGCAAGCACAGAGAATGAGAGGAAGTGCATGAAAGAAAGAAACTGCTTTGCAGGGATGGTATAGTTCTGACTACAGATGTTTTATTTGGTTATTAAAAACATCAGAAATTTACAGCAGAATTCTGGTAAAGGAGTCAAAGGAAAACTCTTATCAGGTTTCAGCTTTATTGATAGAAGTAAAAAGAGCCCTCTGGTTTCTCTGGCCATTACTGATAACTGTCTTGGCTGTTTTAAGTGCCTCATGATCTTTGTATACAAGCGGGTACACTGTCAGTCCTGTACTCCTACTGAGGCGTTCTAACTGGCAAACAGCCGCTTTAAAATTGAGGAGCAGGATGAGTGAAAGTCACAGAAGAGAATGTTACAGTAGAGAGGATAATGTCATAGTGGCTACCAGTGTCTCGGGGGATAGGTTTATAGTCTCAAGGATATGAAACTGCTCAAGCAGGTTCATTAAGGCTGAAGGGCTAATGTTTTATAAGTTTATGAAAGTAATTAGAGCATATTAGACATCTGTTTGACAGTACAGCTTTATGATCATTGATGGCAAGATCCATGACACGGAAGTTAAGAATAAGAAAGCCTCTATTTGTTGCATATATAAATATATTACAGTACAGTGAAAATCTTTTCTTTGCTTCTCCCAGCGTGGAAGTTGGGGTCAGAGCAGAGGGTCAGCCCATGGAGCAGAGATGTTGCCCGTGGAGCAGAGAGGGTTGCTACCTAGTGAGCACACTGTATCTAAAGTGTGACCTTTAGCATGAGCGGGGAAAATTACATGCTGAGTAAAAAATATCAAAGCCCTGGAAGATTCAGGAAATCATCAGTAAAACGTTCTGTATTAACGTAAATATTAAGGTGAATAAGAGAGGTGAGTAGCTCAGATAGATCATTGATAAAAAAACCAGTGAGCTTTTGGGTGAATGGTAAACTAAAACAACCAACAGGAGCTTAGGTCTATGGATTTTCAGCGAAAGACAGTCAAACAAAGTTATACTTACAGCCATTCTATCTTTTAAGTAGAACAAAACAGAACAGCAGGTCCACCACTGTGAGCAGCAGTACATGGTTTATCCATACTGATACTGATACTGTGGGGATGAGGCTCGGTTCAGAGCAAATCAAGTCCTATCATATATGTGCGATTCAGTGTATGCAGCCCTCTTTTTTCCACCATCCATGTTGATAGTCTTCATAACCAAAAAACTTTGGTCTTGTCTGTTCTGATTGCAGTTCCAATGATAGTTGGTGAAGTTTAGGAGCTACACTTTCTGGGTTTCTCTCAGTAACGTCTGCTTTTGTGAGGCACATTTAAAAGTGCAGTTCTGAAATTGTGATATTTGGGTCCTTCTT
>CM040477.1:7425806-7507930 GCA_022758105.1 Pangasianodon gigas
TTTTTTTTTTTTTTTTTTTTTTTTTTTTTAAACACGTGCCAATAAACTTTTGTTTTTCTTATAAGTAGTGTTTTTTTGAGGGAATGTAAGTAGTGTCTCTAATTGTTTGTCTAAATTTGAATCATTGTGTGAAATATTTATTTTATACAAAAATTTTTGCCTGTTCTCTTGAGGGGTGCCAATAATTCTGCAGTTGACTATGTTAAACATTTACATTGTTAAGCATAACAATTCTGAAGGGATTGTAACAAATATGAAGTGATTGTTCTGAGCCATCTTTAAAATAGGAACCAGTCACTTTGTGGTTTTGCATTGGGATGCAAACAAAATGTCTTTAAAATATGTCCATCATTTTATTTGTATTATCGTTTTTACTCTTTCACTTTAAAGCAGGGGATCCCAACACTTATTTAAATGTGGTACAATACAGTAACACTTTTTCAGCATGGTGCTCTGTCAGAGTGTGGAAGGCAAAAGGGGCAATCTCTGAAATGTCACAGTTTGTGTGCAGTTCCAGGCTTGCTTCTCCATCTGTTCATTCCGCTCCAAACTATTGCGTAAGCGATGAGTTCTTCCTTCTCCTGCAGTGTGCTGACACTGGCTGTTACTCATCACCAGGATAAAACACTCTAGTTTTCTGTGATTGTCTTATTTCCTGTTAATGTTTCAGCCCTGTTTGGCATCCACAGGTCTGCATCAGAGCTCTGCTCATCAAGCGGGCAGCAGTGCTTCAGTGAAAGAGCTTGTATTTTAATGTAGCAATCAGCTGCCTGAGCCGGCAGGAAAGCTGCACTTACATGAATTATACCACTGTGTACTGAAACACTGCATGATAATTTACAGTAAGAGCTGCCCTGTCTGGTACATGCATAACCACCTGCAGTAATGCTTTGTGTTTAAAATATTCAAGGATCTATTTCTGGGCTGCTAGGTAACTAAAAATTTTTCCTCAACATTTACATAGGCTAATATTTTTATCGCATTAATACAGAACATTATTTGAAGGGTACCTGCATTGAGCTTTTGGAACATCTTCATAATCACTGCATGAATCTTGTAGAAAGTAATGTTTGAAATATTTCTGTAAGGCTTATGACAGAACTTGAGGTTGCATTAGACTTGTGTTGACTAAAATGTGAGATTTCCAATGCGGATATTCATTTGTCTGTGAATAGGATATATTGTGAAATTTGAAATTGTATTCAAATTATGTATGAAATAGTTCTGATAGCTCTTATTGCTATACAGCTACATAGATGGGACTGTATTCAATAACACGAGTGTCTTTTGATTTTGGATAAAATTGAATATCAGGGGAAAAAAAGCTTTAAAAAAACGTGTTTTTCTATAGAAATTATTTCTATTTGTACTATGTAACAGCGAATTATAGAGTGCCTTGTCTGGTGGAAACCCTATACTGCTCATCACCTTAAGAACAGCATCCCCTCAGTGAAGCATGTTGGTGGTAGCATCATGTTGAGAGTTACCCTCGGCCTCTTGGTTACTTCAATATTATGGATTATTTTCTGGATTCCTGATATATATATGTATGATAATATATATGATAATATATCATATTATCATATATATTATATATATTCAGTTCCAGAGGGGTATTGGGGTTGGTGGTGGTGGTGGTAATTATACATGGCACTGTAGTTCAAAGGAAAGGAGGTGCCATATAAACTTATAAACCAGAGTCACCAATAGACAAGACTGGAAGAATTATATTGTTTGATTATAACTGAATTACAGCCCTAATGCACATACGTACATGCAAACATCTTTATTGTGCTTTGTGATATTCTGGTGTCTCCGGGACATCAGCAGGTGTTATATTATTGCACTAATCCTCTGACATATCTTTGTTTACTGCCATGCTGTTTTGTATTTACGTAAGGAGGTGATGTGAGCCATTAATCTTTACTCTCTGTTCCTTTGACTGTCACAGTGCGTGGCGACAGGAAATAGAAACGGTGCTTTTAAAAAAAATGCAATACTGTTTCTTACAATGTCGGACTCTTCTTTACAGATGAAGGCTGGAATATTTTACAGGTGTCTCTTTGACTGACTTTTTCTTCTCTCTGTCTCTCCTCTGCCCAGTTTCTCATTGAGGTGAAGAACAGCATGTCCTCCATTGTCCCTCCAGACTGGGTCAAAATTAGCAGGTGGGTGGTATCATTCGCTGCTACACAGCACTCTGCTGCATTCACCTTAAATAATCATCTAAATGTATCTCTAATCAATCTTAACTTTTTTTTTTTTTTTTTTTCTGTGTATCTCTAGCACCAAATTGGTGGGTCGTTACCACTCTCCCTTCATTGTGGAGAGATACCAGCATCTGTTGCGGCTGCGTGAGCAGCTGGTTATAGACTGCAGCAGAGAGTGGATCAACTTCCTCCAGTATGTACATCATGACATCTCGGGTTCCTTGAAGTGGCATCTTTTCTTGTCTTTTATCATTGTTCTGTTTTACTCTGAGCGTAGGCTTCTTGAACAGTTTTTACTGTACGATTAGTGTGCAAGTTGCCTAATTAGAGAGCCAAGCTGTTGTGCCTGTGGGTTGATGCAGTAACTCTGAAAGCCATCACTGGCCATGTATCTGGCCTCTGCAAAGACCCTTTGACCATTGACTGCTGCTTCATCTTATTCTCCTTCTTATTGTAGGCTATTTGGGGAACATTACTACATCCTGAAGAAAGCGGTGGGTTACCTAGCAACCGTCGACTGCCTCTTTTCATTGGCCCAGGTTGCTAAAGACAACAATTACTGCAGGTGTGGAACTCATTCTGGCACCTCCCACACTTTGCACGTTGTGTCATTTTTGGTTATCATACTTCACTAATTTCTGTACATTTCTATTCTCTCATAAGTAGTGATGGGCATTTTAAGCCATTTTGTAGACAAGAACTCAAACTTAAAAAAAAAAAACAAAAAAACCTAGCAATGAATTTCTGAATGTATTTAAAGTAAATAGTGCTTGTGTGAAATTAATTTGCTTTCCTTAACAGCAAAAAGCATAGAATTGCCTTTTAAGTGGCAAAAGTGGCAAAAACACAGCAGGCAATTGATAGGCATTTGAATATTAATTGCCTAATAATTTTGTAATTCCACAGGCAGAAGATCATAACAGTATGTATGGCATGAACGATGGATGGTGAAAGTTGTTGCTTTCCTAACCAAAGAAAAACTACAAGGACATCAAAACCATAATTTCATCTCCAAAGTCTAATATTTTGTATTTGTTGTTGGCACGCTCCTCTATGCAGTATAGTCTATTGTATTGTGAAGTTGTATTTTTATTCCATTTTAATGTTGTCTGAGAGAGTTTGCTGTCAGCATTCTTTCTATTTTCTCTATTGTCACTCTGTAGTCTTCACTAAGATTAGCAAACTGGCATCATTCGGGTTTCACTTGCTGACATTACTGCAGCCCAACAATCTAGTACAATGTGTGCTCAATAAGGTAGACGAGCAGAAGTGTCATGCCATGGAACCCTATTTTAAAGAAAATTATATATATAGGTCTGTTTTTATTTAGTGTCAAGCCAAGAAAGGTAAGATAAATAATCTTTAGCCAGATTTTGAGGTTTTTGCGTTTGTCAAAAAGATGGAGATGGAGAACTTTAGTCTTAGTGCTTGCAGCTCCTGGTGCCATAAAAAGCACATGTTCTCCTCTCGGATAGAGGCTGATTTTGTCTTTTGTGTTTGGTGAGAGGTGTTTGAAACTCCTTACATAAGCGTAGGTGGAGGATTGAGAGTGGGGGGACCCCAGAGGGCTCTATGTGGCCAGCAGCAGGCTCCAGCCCGCCTCCGGAGCGTACGTAGCCAACTCCCTCTGCTTCTCACAGCCTGTGTGGGGGAGTGGATTTTACTTTGAAGGCTGAGGTTTTACGCCAACTACACCCCCATCCGCTCAGCGCTGCCGCCCCCTTCCTCCTGTTCCACAGAGCACCAAAGATTCTCCTTACACTACACTTCAGAATGTATATATTTAGACAATCACACGAGTCCAGTGTTCTACACGCCTTGATTTCCTTCTTGTGTCTTGTTATATAAGAACGATTTCTGGTGATGGTGCCTTAATCGTTAATGTAATGCCCAGTGAAATCTCACGCTACAGGCATATTTCCTTCATCACTGCACTGGGTGTAATCCTGTTGTCTGAATGTGCTGTGTGCAGGCCAGAGGTTCTGGATCAGGAGGGCCACATAGTGATCCGGGAAGGCAGACACCCAGTCATCAACATGCTGATGGCAGAGCAGGATCAGTATGTGCCAAATGACACTGATCTTCAGGTGAGAATCCACCAAAGATGTACATGATTTACACCTATTTTTTGTCATTTTGTCAGGTACCCCTACCATATGGGTGCACTCTGTACTCTGTAATTACTCTAGACTCTAGCCCATCTGTTGGAATGCACAATTTGTCAGCTTTCCTTTACACTGTCCATTAATGAAAAGTGACCACAAAAGGATGCTTATACTAGTTCAACACCCATCACAGAGAGAGACAAGAGAGAGCAAGAAAGAGAGAGAGAGAGAGAGAGAGAGTGTTGTATGCAAAGTTTGCAGACCAGCTTAAGACTTCTACTGAGGATCTGAAAATGAAGCTAATTGATTTCTACAAAGCAGAGGAAGGCCATAAAAAGATATCACATTGCTTTCATCTTGCAATTTCCACCATCTGAAATGTCATTAAGAAATGGCAATTAAGAGAAACTGTGGAAATCAAGGCAAGATCTGGAAGACCAAGGAAACTCTCAGATAGAACTGATAGAAGTGTGTTGGGCAGAAAGGAAAAGCAAAATCCTCGAATAACAGCAAGTTCATGCGGGAAGGTTTAGCTGACACAGGAGTGGTGATGCAGTCTTCTACTCTGCAGCATTGCTTGCACAAACATGATCTGCATGGAAGAGTCATCAGAAGGAAACCTTACCTGTGACCTCATCACAAAAGTCAACATCTGAAGTATGCAAAAAACATCTAGATAAGCCAGACGCATTATGGAAGCAAGGGCTATGGACTGATGAACTCTTTGGCGACAATCTCCAAAGGTATTTTTGGAGTAAAAAGGAGCAGCATTTGAGGAAAAGAACACCTTGCCAACTGTTAACTGTTGAGTGTAGATCTGTGTGCTTTGGGGTTGTATGACAGCCGGTAGCACAGAAAAAAATGCAGAGGTAGTTGCAAGAATGGATTCCAGTAATCAAAATGCTTCCATGGAAACCTCTTTTTAATGCCTGAGCTGTTCGTTAGCATGAATGTTGAGATGCTTGTTTGACTCTCAGCTGTGTGTATGAGGCAACTGTCAGGGAGGATCCTCTGCAGTGTAGTCAGTGTATTAGGGAGGGTGATCAGTTATAATGATAAATGAAAATGAATCTTCTTAATGAAGCACAGACACAGCAGACACAATACTCATTAATGTAGGGATGCTTGGTGGATTCGCCAACGCACATTTGTAATGCAGTGAGAATTTAACAAATTTTTAAAAGAAATTTTATCAAATGCAGTATAATATTATTTTGTTAAATACAAGATAGTGTAAGATTTCATGATATTTCAACATATTAAGCCAGAGTTAAGTCAAAATATCACAAAATGCAGTGAGCTGTTTGGAGTTGAAGAGTTGAAAGAGTCGACTCTTATTGGAGAGTCGTAATTCCCAACACCTACGTGTGGCTAGTGTATCTACACTTTCGTGAGTCTCTTGAGGTCAGAATTAATCACAGCTATCAAGATGAGTTAGGACACGCAAAAATCCCATTTAATTATTGTTTTCTCCTTCTCCTCTTGCTTTACACGTGATGGCATTTATGCAATTATTTTTATAAATCGCCTGCAGCTCCTCCACTAACTAAGCACATGAGAATGATCACCATTTATTTGTGATCTTTGTAAATCAGGGCCTAAGTGTCAGTGCTATGTAGAGAATAATCCAGCCCTTAAATAATATCTGGTCAATAGTGGTCTTACTATGATCCCCATCCATAGAGGGAGCTTTAAATGGGATACAGTCAGTAATTGTACTTTTTTTTTTTTTTTAAAACAACCCTCATTTTTTGAATGTCCTATTTTTATGTACTCTTATTGTTTTTCTCATGTTGTTTCTTACTTGTATATAATTTATTATTGCTGTTCATATTTTGCCCTTGCTTGTTTCCTATTATTTTCTTTATTGTCTGTTTATTTTCCTTTTGAAGCACTTTGAGCTACATTTTATGTATGAAGATGCCATATATGACGATATGGTGTAACTGATAAAATGGCCACGGTGTGTATATTGGTATACCACAGTGGTGCAGTATTGCAGTCTTTATAACTGTGGACATTTGTCTTTAGGATTTCGAATTCAGTGTAATCCATATAGCAGTTGTAACAGTTTCCATCTATAATGATATTGACTCAACGTGTCAGGAACCACAGTTTTAATAGCAGAAATGAAAAGATCATTATTTATAAGAAATATTGATCTCTGCTTGAAGAGTAGTCCCTTTGAAACTTTGCTGCCTGTAGATGTGTGTGTGTGTGTGTGTGTGTGTGTGTGTGTGTGTTAGATACAGCAGGTAGAAGGTTATGGGCAGCAGCGCTGATATCAGAGCAGTCTGTCTTTTTTACAGCAGGTTAATCTGTTTTTGCCATGGAGAAAATTAAAACATAAGCCAACCTTTTCTAGCACATATGTACAGGTGCCAATTCACCAAAGTGCCTTTTTTGCACTCCTTCTTTCTCATTCTCTCTTGTGCTCTGTTTTTCACTCCTGCTCTCTCCTGCACGCTCTTTCTGTCTCTCTTGCTCTCAGCATTCTCTCGTGTTTTTTCTTTCTCTTGCTCTTTCTCCCTCTTTCGTCTCTCTTGCGCTCTTTTGCTCTTGCGCTCTCTCTTTCTCTTGCTGTCTCTTTCTTACGTGCTCTCTCTTCTTTCACTCTCTCTTGCTGTTGTGTGCTTTCTCTGTTGAGCTCTTAATCTTTAGTATTTTTTAGTATTTGTGTTTAATCTAATATCTTATCCTAGCCCATTGGTGCACATTCTCATCATCATCATCATCATCATCATCATAGAAACTATGAGATGGAAGTTCATGGTATAGTGTGCAGTGGGTTCCAGTATCTCCATACTTTATCACACTTTATAAAGCGGGCCATTACGTGGGAGGGAGATAGGAAGTCTTTGAGCTGGGCTCCAGCTTTCTGAACTGCTTATTTTATGAACCAACAGACAATTTGAAAAAAAAAAAAAAAACCTCTATCCTCTATTCTGTCCTATTCTATTTCACTACATGTTATGTGGTGCTGCTACTTATTCATAGGACCACACTCATAATTTGTTATAAATTCTCAATAGTCA
Organism: Pangasianodon gigas; assembly: GCA_022758105.1. NCBI lineage: Eukaryota > Metazoa > Chordata > Actinopteri > Siluriformes > Pangasiidae > Pangasianodon > Pangasianodon gigas. The sequence goes on from CM040477.1 coordinate 7,433,157, forward strand.
AAAATATGACTATTATCCTCTAACTGCAGCTTAAAGGAAAGATTCATCTTTTTTTTTTTTTTTACACAACACAAGCTGGAGGTGACCAAATTCATAACTAAATTTTGCCTCTAAAATTTCATCTTGCAGATTATTATTATTATTATTTTTTATAATCAGAGTGAACAGAAATGAAACACAGCATACACATAATTTAGCAAACTCCACAGAATTCTGACACATGTTGAAACTCAGTTCAGGACTGAGATTGAAGCTATTCACGTATTCTGTTGGGGTCACAATCACAAGAGTTTTATTACCAGTGGCACAACCTTGTTTTTAAGTTTGTTCTTCTTTCAGTCTTTTGTCTTTCTCTAGCTTGTTGTATTCTTTTTATCCTACTATCAGTCCAGACCATCACATTTATCACCACTGGTGTTTTCTGCTCTGTATCTAATATCACTCTTCTTGCTGGTTCCCTATTTATGGTTTATCTCTCTGGATCTGGACATTCCACCATAACTTGGCTTTCTGTTTTTCTCCCACTGTCTGCCATATCTCCTCTTTGGACATATACAGTATGTGTTTATACACCTTAACTGCAGCTACACTTATTGGCCATTTTATTATTTAAACCTGTCATACAGGTCAATTTGTAGGTGTACAATTAATGACTGTAACCGGGTTTTTTTTGTTTTTTTTTTGTTATGCACAATTTATCAGCCCCCTAAACTCTGTCAACAAACCCTAGAACCAGTCCAAAAAATATCCAAAAAAAAAAAAGCTGAGCTCCTCTAAGGTGTACTAACAGGGTAGGTGTGTGTGCTGTGCTGAATAATATCTAGTAAATGGTGGACTTATCGTAATGCCTTTCCATTCATTTAAAGAACGAACACCCTTTGCATAGCAACAGATAGGCTACAAACAGTAATTGCATACATAAAATGTGCGTTTAAGTGATAGGTGTATCTGAAAAAGTAGCAGCTGAATATGTATAAAACACATTAAATAACGATTTTTATGGAGATTTCTGGAGTTGAGCCACTGCTAAGAACCATGAATGTAATGCTCTAAACATCTATCAACAAATTTTGAACAGGCTTGACCTCCTACGGCTTCAGAAGCACTTTTGCGTGCATAGTTAATTAATTATTTTTGTTCCTCTGGAACTTTGTCTTTTAGTACTACTACAGTTATTTCCCAGAACCAATAAATAGATGTAGTAGTATGCACACGCACATGTATGCAAAATCTTTCCTTTGTATTCTGTGTGAATTAACAACACAAACCTGACGACTTATTTCAGGTAATATTATATTATCAAACCTAAGACCATAAGGATCACAGGCAAACTCTCACTGCACTATGCTTGCATTTAAAATGTGATTTGGCCTTTTCCTTTTTTCTTCTCTTCTTATTACATCCTTGTGGTCTGTGCCTGCATTCTAACCCTGACCTCTCTCTACCCATCATTTTTGTGGTGTCCTCTTTAATATTCTTGCCAAGTTGGCATTAAAGCCAAGTTCCTGTATAATGAACATCTGCACTTGTTTACTCCACATATGCTGTGGTTGTGTTTGATTTTAACAGCACATAGTGTTGATGGTTCCAGTACATTAAATTAATGACTTGACCAGTGCAGCTATGACATTCATCACAATCACTCAATTTTATTGTCATGAACTTTCTTTCAGGGTGAGGGCAAGCGAGCCATGATCATCACTGGACCCAACATGGGGGGAAAGAGCTCTTATATTCGCCAGGTGGCTCTTATCACTATCATGGCCCAACTGGGATCCTTTGTACCAGCCAGTGAGGCATCATTTGGCATTGTGGATGGCATTTTTACAAGGTATAGTCTTATTCTCTCTCTTTTTTTTATATATATATTAAAAAGGAACAGAGAATTAGGACTTTCATATATATAGAGGATAGAAAGTGCAAAATTTAAAATGTATGCATCATTAAATTAATCAGTATGTCCTTCAGGAAATATGTAAATAAATAATCAGATTATTAATTAATACATTACTGGTTGGTTGATTGATTGGTTTATCTATTTATTTATTTATTTATTTAATGTTTCTAAGCATTTATTGAAGGATTTCATGCTTCAGCATGCAAATCAGGGACTGGCTTCTTTTAGGATGAGTTGTTCTGATTGGACAGTATGCCTGCATGCTGGGAGCATTGTTATTGGACCATCACACCCATATGTGGTTCTTCCCCAAACTGTTGCCACAAATTTAGAAGCACACAATTGTGTAGGATGTCTTTGTATGCTGTAGCATTCCAATTTCCCTTCACTGGAACTAAGAGGCCCAAACCTGTTCCAGCATGACAAAGCCCCTGTGCACAAAGTGAGCTCCATGAAGACATGGTTTGCCAAAGTTGGAGTGAAAGAACTCGAGTGTTCTGCACAGAGCCCTGACCTCAACCCCACTGAACAATGCCGACTGCCCCCTAGGACTCCTCACCCAACTTCAGTGCCTGACCTTACTAATGTTCTTGTGGCTGAATGAGCACAAATCCCCACAGCCACGCTCCAAAGTCTAGTAGAAAGCCTTCCCAGAAGAGTGGAGATAATTATAACAGCAAAGGGAGACTAAATCTGGAATTGGATGTTTAACAAGCACATATGAGTGTAATGGTGAGGTGTCCACAAACATTTGGCCATATAGTGTAGCTAATAATAACTACAGTTATGCAGCCAAACTACATATTACAACTTGTGTAGACTATCATATATCATATTTCCCCTCATGGTGCTCCAAGCATGGAGGCCTGCTGTCCAATCAGAGCAACTCAACCTAAAGGAAGCTCACACCTCATTTGCATGTTTAAGCATGAACCCCTTCAGTAATTTCTCCAGCTAATCTTATCCATATATCCATATGAATATAGAAATGCATCAATAAATCCATAAATATATCTATCAGAAAATCATTAAGGGCTGCACGGTGGCTCAGTAGGTAGTGTTGTGACCTCACAGCTCCAGCTTGGGTTACTGTCTATGTGGGTTTCTTCCGGGTTCTCTGGTTTCCTCCCACCTTCCAAAAACATGCCATTAGGTGGATTAGCTAAAGCGAAATTGCCCTTTGGTGTGAATACCACAGACTGGCGTTCCATCTAGTGTTTATTCCCACCTCATGCTCAGTGTTCCCGGGATAGGCTCTGGATCCATCATGACCCTACCCAGGATAAAACGCTTACTGAAGATGAAATGACTGGAAAAAAATAATAAATGTATTAATGTTTTAATGTATTTGATGGATTTATTGACTTTGTTATTTATTTATGTGTTTATTAAAGTTATTTATTTATGTGTTTATTATTGAAGTATCCATGCAAACTGTGGCAAACCTACAGGCCTACAGGTTGATGTTTTTGTGATTTTGAAAGATGACCACAACTAGACCACCTGGTGAACATTTGGAGAATTGTGACAAAGTTTCTGTAATTCTCTGAGTGACGACATGACAAAGCATCATTTGTCACGTGTTCTTGTTCATGGGTGTACCATACACAACGCCAATCTGTAAGTTACATAATCATATCTTCTAATAAAAGATGTTTAGAATCCCTCACGCTTTCTTCCCTCCCCCAGTCTTCGGTTTCCACACCCACATTAAAAGCTCACCTCTCACGAACGACGAACGAGATATCTTTCAAAGAACATTGATTGTTTCCGCCCACCTGCTCTCCTCTAATGCAGAACTATGCAATCTTCCCTAATGGTTACTGTATTGGGAAATAAGGAGCTCAGACAGAGTAATGAAGCATTCTCAGTCAGGCACATTGAAACATTCCCTGTTTGACAATGTACTTGTCATTCCTCTCAGCATGTACATTGCTATTGTTCTCTCATTTTCTGCTTGTTAAATGGGCGGGTTGAAGAAGGACAGCTGACAGTTCGGGCCTCAGTGGCCATGACAACACTCAAGAGGCCGGGCAGACTTCAGGCTTCTGATGGAATTGTCTAGAGATGGAGGAAGTGAAACCATGGCCACTGGTGCAGGTGCCTCAGCTTACTGTAATTAGCTGTGGAAGTATGCACTATTAGGAACGTACAAACCCAATATGGTCCTTTGGTGGTCACTTCTATATCAGACACTACAGAGGGTTTCACTTTTAGAGGCTTTCCAAGTAGAACCTTCAGAATGCTAGAATCCACGAACCTTCAAAGAGCTATCGAGGAGGTATTTTGTAGAAGAGGAATGGAAAGGAAAGAAAAGGGAGAGAAGAAAAAAGTGAAAGACAAGTAAGAAAGAGAAGGGAAGGGGAGAAAAGAAGAGAAAAAAGGGAAAGAGAAGTAAAGCGAATCGAAGGGAAGAGAAGAAGAGGAAATAGGAAAGACGATAGGTACAAAAAGGGTTGGAAAGGGAAGTGATGGAAAAAGAAGAGAAGAAAGGGGAAGAGAAGTAAAGTGAATTGAAGGGAAGAGAAGAGGAGGAAAAAGGAAAGACAAGAAGTAAAAGAGGGGATGGAAAAAGAAGAGTAGTAAAGGGAAGAGAAGGAAAAAAAAGAGAAGGAAAAAGGAAACACAAGAGAAGGGACGAGAAGGGAAGATCAGAAGGAAAAAGGAAGGTTAAAACGGAAGGAAAAGAAGGGAAGGGAAAAGTAAGAAAAGGAAAAAGGGGAAAAGTAGAAGGAAAGAGAAGGGTAAGGGAAAAAGGAAACAAGAGAAGGAAAGGGAAGAGAAGGGACAAGAAGGGAAGATTAGAAGGAAAGAGAAGAGAGGGAAGAAGGAAGGATGAAATGGAAGGAAAAAGTAAGAAAAGGGAAAAGGGGGGAAAAGTAGAAGGAAAGAGAAGGGAAAGAAAAAAAGGAAGAGAAGGAATACAGAAGGAAAAAGGAAAGACAAGAGAAGAAGAGAAGAGAAGGAAAAAGGAAAAGGCAAAATCATATTTAAATGCAAGTGCAGTGCAGTGAGAGTTTGCCTGTGATCCCGAGGGTCTTAGGTTTGAGCCCAGTAGATCTTTCAGCTCCAGGAGCATCGTCTCTGTGCAGACTTACCGTTAGCGATGGTGCAAATGTTTCAATGCTGCATACCATCTGCAGTTTCACAATACTTCTTGATTTTGTGATAAATGGTTCCAGATGATTCTTGTTCTTTGTTCTGAAGGTCTGACTGTCACAGGTAATGCTGTTAGCATTAATCTTGCTGGGATACAATTATCATATAAGAGGAACATCTTTCATAAAAAGTAAGAAGGGTTGGTTTATGGGCAAAGTATGGTATGAACCTGTGAAGGGTAAAACTATATGGAAAGTAATGATTCAGGATTCGTCATGACTTTGCATAATTATAACAAAACAAAAAAAAAAGTGTTTCGATGATGTCACAACAATCGGTTGTGAGTAATGATGTTGGCTGAACTCATGTTTTGTCTCTTACTTAAAGCTGCTTTCCTCTGCAGGCAATTTAAACAGATTCAAAACTGTCGATTCTGTTTGTTCAGAAACAAATAAAAAGCATCTTCTCTTTTCATACAGCTGATTTATATGGCTCATCAGGCTCCTACTATGTTCTGTGGTTGTGCAGTTGCTGTTCCGAGTGACAAGCCTGCTAATATGCTGTCATCGCATATTTCCTTTTGACATAAAGACCAGCAGTCCATTCATCATCTATATGTGTACAAAATGCAAGTGAAGCATTTTCATGCTTGTTATTACTCTAAATAGTATCTGACAGTATCAAGGAAATTGTAGAATGATTTGGCAGTGACTTGTTTATTAACAGAATGTGTGTGTGCGTGTTTTTAGTCTAATTATGTTAACACACTGTCAGCAGAAACGCAACATAGTGATCTCCTAATTAGTATCATGTGTGGCTTAGGCTGTCTTTAGCATGGCTTTGCTCTGCTGGGGATGTAGAACAGGTGCATGATAGAGAAATGACATCTCACGAATGCTAGGATGTGTTCGTGATTAATGTTTGGTTTTCACCATCTGATGTAGAGGTTTATTGCATCATCACTAAGCATCCTTTACCTCATATTAAAGTTGACTGCTGAAGGCAGTTGATGTGCCCTTTGGAAATTGAGCATGTGACAGACAAAGATATTGCATGAAACACTTGCCATATGCTGTTGAAATGCAACAGAATTATATTTGCCTGAGGAACTGGATATTACAGCTCACTTCACTGATCTGATACCAGGTTTAGATTTGTGTGATTCACTTAGTGCAGACATCCAGAAAATGTGTAGGCTATACATTTGACCTGTGGCAGTTTGATATACCCAGTTTTTCGATCTTTTTCTTTAAAACATGTATTACGAAGGAACTTCAATTTTTGTGACTTACAGGGATGCATTGATCATCTTTTTTTTAAGAAAGATTATGAGGACAGGAAATGTTTTTTGATTCTTGGTACCAAAATGAGTAATCTACCTAGTATTAATCAATCAAGGGCATCATGAAACATGTTATTTAGCTCTTTCTATATTTCCCTGGTTTACATAATGATCATGAAAAGCACATGGGTTTTCATGCACTTTTTTCTACTAGGCTTGTTCTTTATAACATTAGCTAGTTGATTTTAAATGATGCAACGAAGACAAAACTGACACCTGTATAGAAGGGCTATTTCAAAGCTACTTGAAAGTAGCTTTGAAATAGCTCTTCTATACAGCTGTAAGTTTTATTTGTCTTCAGAGTCCCTCATTGTCAATGAGCAATAGTGGCTGATGGTCAAGAGCAAAATACTGGGTAAAGGCTGTTATTTTCACTCACAGAACATTGTCTAGACTTTTTTCTCACCTTTGCTGTAGTGTTGGTTGCTGTTGTTTGCTGTTAGAAATTATCTGAGTTTTATGTTTAAGATGTTTTATCAGGTTACATGTATTGTAGGAAGATGCTGTATTTTCTTGATAATTTCACCATGCACAGTTTGCAGTCTTCTTTATATTTGTCTGGCATCATTAATCATGAAATATGTCCAGATCGCTGTCATTTTGTGCACAAAATGTGTGCACAGCAATGCACACTAGTCCTATACCGGTTTGTATCTAAGCATTTTTTCATGAGCACAAATATGAGTAAATAAGCACACTATCAGACCAATACCAGTATTCGTGCCAATGCATTCCTAGTCAGTAAGGCCATATTTACGGTGCTATTATAATACAACCAAACTGCTTGATCAGTCAGTAAACAAGGTTGCTAGGCTGCTTTTTTTTTCTTGTCTGTGGATTGGGGGAGTGGACATTTCATGTATGTTTAAAATAATTCTATCAATGATATGCAAGACAAATACATAACCCAAAAGGTTTTTCCTTAATTAAACAGTGAATACATACAGTAGTCTAAAACATATGTACATGTGATGTATATATGCTCCAAACCACAAATGTGTGTATTGAAGTTATGATTAAAATGTAGAGAGTTAACAGGTAAAATAGTGTGTCAGTAAAAATTAGGTACTAAATGCAAATAAATAAAAAATAATATACTACTACTACTACTACTAGTACTACTACTACTATTACTATTAATTCTGAAATAAAATTATGAAAGAGCTGTTCAGGAACAATGTATGGTTTCGATACTTAATTTAAAAAAAAACTATGTCCTGACTTTTTAAATATCGCAGCAATCATAGCCACGATTTTAGACTTTAATACAAGGTTAAGAGGGATTTGGAGCTGGTTCCTAAATTGCCATTGGACTGGTTTTGTAACACAGACCTGGCAGGCTTGCTGGTGAAAACGTTATTGCTTTCCCTCTCTGGAGATGCATGTTCTAATTAACAGGTGAAAAACATGTTCAAACAGCAGCCAATTAAGCCTTGAAGGGTTCAGCGGCCCGTGGTGCACTTTGGACTCATCCAAGCAAACAATGCTAATTGCATGTATGCCTTGGAACTCTGGGATGAAGATGAAATGACAGGGACTCAAACTGTATGAGTCAGATGGATTACATTAAATGTCAAATTGTTTTAGGACTCACATGCAACAGAAAATTATTTACGGTCCATACTTTATCAGTAAAGTGGTTTTGGTCATAATGAATATGGAGCAAGATCAATTGGTTGAAATTCCAAGATGCAGAACTGATAACATAAATCTAAAATCTTACAGAAGCCAATAAGTACGGCTATTTTCAGACCAGCACTTTTGAAATCTAATCGGTTGCCTGCATTTTATCATGTCCTTGCTCTGGAAGTTGGTATGCGCTGGCTGGTCATGAGCACTGATGCACTTTTATTGAATGAACAGCAAGGTTACCAAGCACTTCTTCCTTTATCGCTTTCAGGTTACTATGGAAACAGGAAATGAAATGCAAAAAAAAGGCTTGAAAGGATGAAGCTATTCAGACGAGTAAGCTGTCAGCACTTCTCTCTCAAGGTTTTGATGCTACAGCATCTTTGGTTTTGTATCACAGTTATTTGTTCCCAGTTTCTTTTTGGTAGTTTCAAATGTGTAAAGCCATGTACTACATCTCTCAGTGACAGGAAGGGCTTTTCGGACCTAGAGTTACTGTTGAGTGTACTGTTGAATGTACTGTACTGTTGTCTGTACAGTGGAGAATGATGCATAAATTCAGACATTTCCCTTAACTGACCAGAGATGAACACTCTTCAGAAGGCACCAGTACACTCTTAGAAAAGAGTCCTAGCTTTCTAAATGCATTCTAGTTGGAGCCTTTGAAAGGGAAACACTCTGTTAAAGATTTCTACAAAGAACCTTTATTGATTTCCTCAAAGGGACAAACTGAAGAACCCTAAGATGTTGAAACCAGAATCTTTTACTTGGAAGTGCTTAAAATTGTAGCTGACTAACCTGGCCCGTTACATATCAGCAGTGTTTATGAATTACTTCTGCTTGGAGTTTCTGTACTTGGGTCTCACTTTCTGCTGTTGTGGATGATCATCATGGATAACCTAAAGATTTGCACTTCCTGAAAACTGTTTATGCCTAAATCTCACCCTTGCTTTAGTGGATAATCTCATCTAGGTTCTGTAGACTTGTTTCTAAGAACTGCTGCTGTAATTATAAACAGTGTCCGGTGCTCATCCCAGGACTTTAATCCCAATATGCTTACACTGAACATCCTTTCAACACACCAGTACTGTTTGACTTTGCAGTATACAGTTGTGGAAGAGTAATGATTTATAATCCTGCTATCCGGTATAATCCTCCAAAGAGGTTGGGTTCCCTTTTGAGTCTGGTGAAGGGTTTGTGGAGTCTGGTGTGGAATGGATAACTAATGGCTGACTTGGACTAGTTCAGAGCATTTATTAGGGCCCAAGCACTGAAAGTGTGCAGGGCCCTATTGTTTTCCTAAGGATTATTATTATTATTATTATTATTATTATTATTATTATTATTTTCAAGGTTTCAGGGGCTTTTGGGGTGCTTAAAATACTCAAAAACTCTTGAAATTTTGCACACACGTCAGCATCTTTGGCCATTGGGCCTGGGCAAAGGGTAGCAAATGGGTGAGGTGCGGGGCTCTACAGCGCCCCCTTTTACATGGCACATAAACTTTGTGCACATCTCGTACATACTTGTACGTATATGTACGAAATTCAGGACACATATTGTTCTCATCGACCCAAACAACTTTTGCACTGACAATCATTAGCTCCGCCCAACAGGAAGTCAGCCATTTTGGATTTTGTGAAAAGTGCATGCGGTGAACTTTTAAATACTCCTCCTAGGGGATTCACGTGAATGGATTTTTGATCTCTTGAACGGTTTCGCCATGGCGAGGCAAAAAAGGGAAACAGGAAGTGTCTCATATCTTCTGCATGTACTGAGTGATTTAGATCAAACTTGAGTTGTATGTTTGATGCTGGAGCTGATCAAATGGATGTGGCTATTGTGAGTCACAAGTCATCACGTCACCAACTCTCTGTAGCGCCCCCTTTTGACTAAAGTGGTGGGGTCAGTTTTACCTACAGTCACCAATTTTGGTACATACATTGTTCTCATCAAGCCAGACAACTTTCAAAATGACAGTCATTAACTCCGCCTAACAGGAAGTAGGTCATTTTGGATTTAATGTGGATTTTTTGAAAATTGCAGGCTCTGAATTTTTAAATACTCTTCCAAGGGGATTCATGCGATTCTCACCAAATGTGGTCAACATTATGCCAAGACGTTGAAGATACTAAATTGCAAACAGATTTTTGATATCTCGAATGGTGTGGCCATGGCAAGGGATTAAATTAATGACAAAAAAGGGACACAGGAACAGTCTCATATCTTCTAAGTTCATTGTCTGAGATCAAATCAGGTGTTGTATGTTTGGTCATGGGGGCTATGTTGCATCCCCTTAAATGCATGTGCACACTACACATCACTACAATTAATTAATGGCTAGTAAGGATAACATATATCACTTATCTTCTTCATGCATTATATCACCAAATATGAGCTATATATTTGGACATGGAAGCTGTTGTAAAGCCTTAGACCTGGGCTTAACCTAACAGATAAGTGCAAAACAAGTTACTCTACAGCACTCCCTTCACTATGCATTGTTTTCATACACCCACTGGGTGGCGATGGCACTGTAGTGCTTGGGCCCATCATCGCTGCTTGCAGCTATATTTTTCTCTTGTTTTTGGATTAAAGACACGTAAACTCCAGAATGTGTCTGCTGAACCATACGTGTTGACCAGTTATACCTCTGTAAATGGATTTACAATAATTTGAAAAGAATTGTTTCATTATCTTGTCTAATGAGCAACATTTTTGTTTGTTTGATGCTAGATTATGAGATATCGGTTTAGCACATCAATGCTCACAATTGTCAGGTTAATTTAGCTGTGTAACGTAATACACTATGTATGTGAATAGTATATTATATGAATATACAGCAATTTCCCCCTCATTATCTTATTCACCTCTTGAGTTATAATCATTGCTGTGACTGGTTATTATTAGCCATCCTGTCTGTCTGACCGGACAGCCAATTCAACGTATCGACTAGATCTCCTGCAATGCTCCTAAAGTGTTTTAATTAGAGTAATTAAAGTGACACTAGTTCTTCAACCAGGAGACACTATTAAGAAGGGCTCTCATCACAATTAGAGCAACAACTAATATTTGATGTAATGGTTAAATTGGCAGTAATCATGCTGCTGGTCACTTGACACCAGTATTATTTCAATCTGACATGAAAATTCAAGAAAGCAGTCTAAGTCAGCATTGCCTATTGGAGTAAACCTTTACAAATGGTATAGGTCGGTTGTCATGAGATGTTTTGTATTTGCCAGTGTAGCCTTATGAACAAATAAAGTTTAACTTGCGTTAAATTGTTTTTTGGTAGGATGGGAGCCTCGGACAACATCTCAAGAGGTCGAAGCACCTTCATGGAGGAGCTGGTGGAGGCCTCAGAGATCCTGTCTCGTGCCACAGCACGTTCTCTAGTGATCCTGGATGAGCTCGGCCGTGGCACCAGCACACATGATGGAATCGCCATCGCCTACGCGACCCTGGAGTTCTTAATCAGAGACGTGAGTCACTGTAACAGCAGAGCTACTGAAACGCTTATGCTGATGAAAATAGTCTTGGCTGTGTGTTTACTGTATATACTCTCATTGTGGGTCATGTGGCAGTACACTAAAGAGGGAGGATATGACTATGATGGTGCTTTTTTAAAGTTAATTTCTTCATGCTCAGACCAATTAACACTGTCTGCAGTAGTCATACCACTAGCTGTGATAATATTAATCTTCCATGGTACCATTGTGATAGGTGTCAGATATTAAGCTTTAAGACACAACTGTCTATAGTCAAGGCGAAACAATTGGCCATAATTGAAGGAGTTTTTTCTTATCTATACCATATACATAACATATTGACTGAGGTTGCTACCAGCTTTAATGAGTAACACCAGCAACTTATTTTCCTGTTTACACCACATCACTGTTGAATTATCTAATCTGATTGGTTTGATTAACTTTCTATAACAGCAGCTCTGACAGTTTTCCCGGCTTTATAATTCAAATCACAGGTTTATATTAATGCGCTCATTCTAATATGTTTCTATAGTAACAGCTCATTCACAAGGACTTTTATGGCAGATGCTCTGTATAATCTAAGGCTAATAATAAAAGATTTTAAAAAATGTGCTGTTATTTAACAAAGAAAACATTTTGTTAATATGGTGAAGTTTTCTGTAAGGAATAAGGACTTTTATTTATTAACTTCAAGAGGGAGAAAATAGAGGGAACAACTGTTTATAGCTGCTATAATGCATGTGATAAAAGGAACTTGTCTCGCAGATGTTCCACATCATTAACCATAAATTGAAAAAATGTCATTCGTTAATAAATTAACAATTGTAATTGTTTGCAAATTGCTGTGGTACAAAAGGAATCAGACATTTCTAGATAAGCTGTTATAGGAAAATATTTAACTTTCCTATCAGTGCTCTCCACTTTGCATAGCGCTGCATCCCATCTTCCCATCATTGATTATTTTTCTATAGCAAGACACACTCATATTTTATTCTTTACTTTTATTATGGAACTCTTTTTTTTCCCCTACATTAAACCCACAGTCTTCAACTCAATAGCCCCAAACCTTAACCACTAAGTTGTCACGCTCTTATTTTTGCCTTTTTGTAAATATTATTCATAGAGTAGTGTTAATATTAATGTGCCTCAACTGGCAAACAAACTGAACTATTTGTCTTTTGTCAAGTATGCGTATCAGGCTCCAATTGTTCCATATTTACCCTGTTACATAGCTGAGTCTCCTGTGAGTCCGCTCTCAGTGGACATGAGAACAACTCTCTTACACACACACACACACACACACACACACACACACAAGCATGCTGCAAGATACACCTGTAACCTAGATACACCAGCTCCTTTTCCATCTCATCCACAGTATGTGGTATGTGTTTGAATAACAATTGAATATCGGTTTGTCCGGCTGCTTTGACAATGAGGTGGATGTGGAGTTTGATTTGGAGCTTAGATTTGGAGCCTGAAATATGCTATTAGAGCAGATAGCAGATTTGCACCTTCTGTTTTCCAGAGGTGTATTATTGCCAGGCAGGGTGAATGTAAAAACAAAAAACACCACCCTCTTTTCACACATTTAAAGTGCTAATTGGGTAAATAAACCGTGAGTATAGGTGCGGGCGCTGCTGAAGTTGCTGAGCTGGTGGTAAAGGTGTCTCCTCTGGGTATTGCACACTGTTGGATGTGTTTTTGAAGAACCTCAGCTGCATGTCCCCCCCTTCTCTCTCTCTCTCTCTCTCTCTCTCTCTCTCTCTCTCTCTCTCTCCAGGTCTCCTTCCCATTTTCCCGTGGCTAAATTCTTTTATTTTGGAGGCAACAGCAGTTTTTATTTATTGGCATGAGTGACCTTGTTTGCCATGTGCCGGGATAATAAAGCTCTCGGAATTTTTCTTTGCCGCCTCTTCTCTTTTGGTCTCTCCCTTTCTCTTGCGCATTTGCCAGCTGTCTCTCTACTGTGAGGCTCTCTTGCCTTCCCTTGTTGTATATATCATGCTGTTATGTAGGCTATAGTGCAACTGAGCAACGCTCTACCACATGCTGTATATATGTGTTTTCAGCATATATCTGTTTTGGGGGCAAAGTGACAAGCGTGTGTGTAGTGTTATATTTCATATCATAATGATTGTCTAACTTTTACGATGTGAACAGTATGTTACTGTATATATTGCTTTTTTTAAGGTTACATACGCTGCTGCACCAGATGATTTCTTATTGAAATTTGTAATTCATCGGTCATTGAATTCTCCAATCTGATTGGTCAGAAGGTGTTCATTTTCTATAACAGCAGCTCGGGCAATATTGCCAGCTGCAAGGCTTATATTAATGTGTTTGTTGTAACGCGTTATTGCTTCTGTAGTAACAGATGATTCAAAGGGACTTTTATGGAGGATGCTTCACATAATCTCAACCCAATAATAAATGTATAAAAAAAATTTATTATAATGTTATTATGTATGTATTATATATAATTATATTTTTTATATATATGTTTGTCTTATTAATTTCAAGAGAGAAAAAGGAAGGCTGATGAGGGAGCAACTGTTTATAGCTTCTATAACAATGCAAATAGGAACTCACAGGCATTCCACAGCATAAAATTTAACTATGCATGGATAAAATTATGACGTGTCATTCATTAATAAATTAAAATTTGTAAAGCTTGGCAAATTGCTGCAGTACAAAATACTTTGGTATAAAATACTTTGTGGTGTGCTGTTATTGAAAAATAATCAACTTTGGAGTGATAACAGTAACTCTGCTTCACGTCAGGCCACATCACACCACCCTGCTGTTGACTATTTTCCTATAACAGCACTCCCTGAAGTGATTTATTCCTTAGTTTTAATACAGTGCTCTCAAATTATGAATTTTGATTGGTCAGAATCTGTTAATTATTTATTATGTAGTGGAGTTACAAGGTAAATCAGATATATATTAATGTATTTGTTCTAGTACATGACTGTTTCTATAGTAAGAGCTAATTCATAGTGAAGTGTTTGGCTGATGCTCTGCATTTAATGTAGCCCAACAATTAACAGAGTAAAAAGTGTGGTCAAGTGTAGTGCTGTTTCTTTACTGGCATGAAGAGGGAAGGAGGAAAAAAGCAGGTGAATATCAGTAAATTAATTAATGTTTATAGCCTAACATGAAACAAGTTGTAACTAGTTTCGCAAATATGATGCAATATTAAATATAAAGATAAGTAATAAATAACTACAGCATGTTGTCCTTTACCAAACAAAAATGTGTAATTGTTGACAAGTTGCCGTAGTAGAATAAAGCCCTCAAGACTGTGCAGTTATTAGAAAACAGCTCCTGGGTGTAACAGTAACTCTAATTTGTGTCAGGGCTGCATCACGCTAGTGTTGAGTGTTTTCCCATAACTGCACAACCTGTCATGCTTTACTCCTTACATGTTGCATAACTGATACCTGGTGAAGTTGCTAGGAAGCTGCATGGATCTTGCATAGAGCAGCATACGCTTCCTTAAAGGGTTCGACTTGAAACTCTTTGTGATACACAGTTGTAGGGTTTTACATAAAACATGAGGGATTCCCCTATAAAAAAACCCTAAGAACCCTTGCGAGTTGTAGATTTAACCTTTTTTTTTCTGATAGTGTAGAGTGTAGCTGAATTTTATAATGATTATGTAACCGGAGTTCTTAAATGCTGTACTTTCTGTGATGTTTCGCTGAATGATGTAGAACTGTGGCACGTTTGTGCACTTTGCATTTAAACAAACTACACAGCCAAATGCATTCTTTTCCTCTTTATTTACATGCAGTACTGGTCATGCAACAAATTGTGCTTAGTTGTGTGTGTGTGTGTGTGTGTGTGTGTGTGTGTGTGTGTGTGTGTGTGTGCGTGCGTGCACATTCAGGTTGGCATGGCAACTGGTTCCACTCTCGACCGTTCACCTGTCCCATATTTGAGAATGTAAAAAAATGGTTTGTTGTGTAACGCTCTCTGACACTGCGCTATTGACAGAGCCCGTGTCTAACTGCGCACTGCCTTCTTGTACTGTGCATCGCTGCTCTCCGGCTGCAAGAGAAAGGCCAGTTGCCATAGCAAAGCTCTCTGCTTGCACACAGGAAGCAGAGCTCACCGACTCTCAGCTGGCATATGTATCTGAAACGAGCCGAGATGCGTGTCTCCGAGTGGAGAGAAGTGAGGAGGTGGTTGGAAGTTGCATTGCCATAACGATTCAGTGCTTGGACTGAGTAGAGCGTAATCACTATTAGCAGCCAAATACGGGGGATTGTAGTGCAGTAACGTAGTCCTCTCGCCTTTCACATTTTTAATTTATTTAGTTATAGACATCAGTGCATCAATCGTCTGAAAAGGTAGTAGCCTAGACCTGGAAATTGAATTTGCCTGTATTCCCTATTTATTATATTATGTTTATTATATTATGTTACAGTGGCAGTCAGGTGCAAATTGTGGCAGCCACAACAAACCGTAGGAGAAGAAGCTGCCCGTGCTTCCTGCAGTGTGCACAAAAACTTCCTACACCACTTTTGATTAAACTACTGGCTACAAATTTTTGTAGACTAAGGGTGTAACGCAATGCCACTATTTGTATCTGTGTCAGATTAGTTCTCCAAATATCCATATCCATATCTTTATTCAGATTTACACTTGAAGTGGGCATGGCTTAAACTTGAAGAGAGGTTTTTTTTTTTTTTTTTTTTTTTTTTTTTCTTTTTTTCTTTCTTTCTTCTTCTTTCCCCGAATGCTGGAATGTCATCACTGACAGCATGGTCTGTAAATTCTGCTTCTGATGGTTGTAGCTCCCCAACCTTGACGTTCCTCAACCTCAGCTACATCACTCGAGTTCATAACTGGTCTCAACTAGAGATGTACGTGGGACTGTTTTTAAATCCCATCCCACTCACACAGTTATTATTTTTGTTAATAACTTCCTGCAACATTTTCTACTGAATTTACTTGGTTGTATTTCCCAAAATATAACCAAACTAGTAACCTAATTTAAACTACCACGACCCTGATCAGGCAGTTACTAAGGATGCTGTAAATGCATTGCACAGCATTACACTTCATATCGAACATTCCCTCATGCCTCTCACTCCCAATGCACTATTTGTACCAGTTAAGAACTTCATTCCGAATAATATATTTGTATTCGACTGTATCCTTATTGTAGATGCTCAGCATCCAACTGTGAAAGAGCCTGTAAATCTTTTCTTCTATGTTTGCCTCCTGGTGAGATGGCACACAGGACATCTGGGGCTCGAGCCTGAATCTAAGCTGTAAACATAACCTCTGTGATGATAAACAGTTCTTCTACTATGTCATGTTTCATGTTGTTAACTATTTTCAGCTCCCCACATGCCCACAAGTCTCTCACCTCTCTCTTACTTCAGCTTTCTTGTCAATGGAAATCCGATTAGTCTGAGACATGTCTGTGTGTACTAATGAGTTAATGTTCTAGTCACAAATGGATTCAACTGGCAGGGAAGATTTTGGAACCAGGCCAGGTTTCCACATACAATAATGCCATGCTATACACATGCTATATAATAATTACTAAGACTGCGCATTAATCACCTTTTAATGTATCACAAATGTTTTTTTTAATTAGATAAAAATACTCAACCACATTGCTGGTAAGCAGATCTAAAGTTAACTGTCTGGCTAATCACATTGCAGAAAGACCCAGAAAGACGTAAACAAGCAAAACTGAAGGTCACCAGACAAAGAGGGCTAGACTGATAACCACAGCTGGATACTGTTCCATACTATATGTACTGTAGATAGGTAACAGATTAAAGGGGAAAAACAGCATAAAATGACTTTGTAAGGTTTTGGGGCACCGTGAGCCACCAGATCAGCTTCAGTATGTCTCTGCAAAGATTCTACACATCTCTGGAACTGTACTAGAGGGATGAATGTAATTTTTCCAAACGATATTCCCTCAATGGTGTTATAATAATAATAATAATAATAATAATAATAATAATAATAATAACTTCCTGTAAGTGTTCAGTTGGGTTGGAATCTGGTGTCTGTGAAGACCATAGCATGTGATTGATATCATTTTCACACATCATCAGTGAACCTGATGAACAGAAATGTCAGGATAGAAATATCTGGATAATAGGATAAAGGTGATTAGTCATTAATTTCCACTGACGCTTCTCTGGAAGTAGACCCAAACCACGCCAGCAAAATGCCTCCAACTGCAGAACAGAGCCAGAATTTTTCCTTTAACCTTTAGTTTTACCTCTCTGTATATTTTTTTTTCTCTAAGATGTCTATTCTTTGTTATCATTATGTCCTTAGGTTTGAATGCAGTTTTAAATTAAATTTATTATTATTATTATTATTATTATTATTATTATTATTATTATTATTATCTGTTTATCTATTACTCTTTGTATTTAGTGTTTAAAAGATGCACTCAAATAATGTGACTAAGGAGGAATCTTGGTTTTATTCAGGAATACAGGCTTTTAATGCAGAAGAAAATGCTGCTTTCTGTTGATTTAAAATAACATAAAATGAAACAATTCTGTTCCTGAACTGGCTGAATAATTATGATAAATTATAATGATATTGCACCAAATAACTGTGATTATTATATTAGCCATTACTGATGTTTACTTTGTAGAATGTTAATTAACTTGGAGCTCATGCTTTGTTGATGCTGATGCTAATGCTATTTTGGCAGGTCCTGGGTAGGTTTTTAGTCTTTAGATGCTTAATAATCATACTATAAATTACTGTAAATAATAATTAATACTAATTAATTACTGTAATTAATACCTGTAATTAATAATGGCCTACTTCTTAGATCTGAGCTACTTTTTGCATTATAAGTGTAGTTATGCACATACATCTTTATCAACATGAAGGTAAATTCAAATTTTGTGTAGCTTTTAGACTGTAAAATTGCAAAAAGGAGACATGACAAATATTAAATAAACTAAACGTAAGGTTACTGAACAATAACCTGTGTACTATAGTGAAATCTAGGTAAATGTGCAGTGTAGTCTGTCAAGAACAAGCCATACTCTTGTCATCTATATGGCATTAAAAAACATAGTCGCAAATAGTTAATACATCAACGCATTTGAATGAGAATAATGATTAACATGCAGTGTTGCATTATTGAATCTGATTGGTCAGAAGGCGTTTTCTATAACAGCAGTTCTGACAGTAGTTTGGCTCCAAGGCAAATCACAGGTTTATATTAATGTGCCTGTTCTAATACATTATTATAGTGAATATTTGCCTTATTATTGAATATTTTATGTGTTATTCACTGCACTGCAGGTGAGATGTCTGACCCTGTTTGTGACCCACTACCCTCCACTATGTGAGCTTGAGAAGCTCTACCCATGTCATGTTGGAAACTACCACATGGCCTTCCTGCTCAATGAGCCAGAGACTGCAGATGAAGGTATGTGAAAGGGGTGGGTGTGTGTGTGTGTGTGTGTGTGGTAGGAATAACGGACAGGTTTAACCTTTGACCTGGGGACATTTGGCTAGTTTAGGTGTAGGCACACCATTAATAAAGTGCATTAATAGATACACTATATGGCAAAAGGTATGTGGACACCTGACCATCACACCCATATGTGGTTCTTCCCCAAACTGTTGCCACAAAGTTGGAAGGACACAGTTGTATAGGATGCATTTGTATGCTGTAGCATTACAATTTCCCTTCACTGGAACTAAGAGGCCCAAACCTGTTCCAGCATGACAATGTCCCTGTGCACAAAATGAGCTCCATGAAGACATGGTTTGCCAAAGTTGGAATGGAAGAACTTGAGAATTCTGCACAGAGCCCTGAACTCAACCCCACTGAACACCTTTGTTATGAACTGGAACACTGACTGCGAGCAAACCGCATAGCCACACTCCAAAATCTAGTGGAAAGCCTTTCCAGAAGAGTAGAGGTTATTATAACCGTGGGTGTGATGCTCAGGTGTCCACAAACCTTTATAAGCCATATAGAGTATGTCAGAGGAACGTCCTCACAAGGACAGTTAGACAAATGTATTAGAAAATATTGTTAGAGAAATCAATAGACATAAGATTGTCATTGCTCAAAATGAATTATTAGTCTCATGTAAGTCACATTTGTATCTCGAGCTCTTTTATAGCACAGCATTGCTTGTAGTGCGGGAATTGGAGAAGAATAGAGTATTCATCATTGTAATCTCAGTTAGACTGACAATTCATGAATTTACATCCTGCACGAGTGGGAAGTTTGACACGCATTCTGTAACACACTTGCAGAGGAGCAATGTGTAATATTGAAAACTGTTTCTAGATCTATAGTAATCATATTATTTCAAAGACCCTTTCGAGAAATTGTGTTTCACAGTATATGACAATATTGAGATCTTTTCAGTTGCTACATTTTAGGCTTCGGTCTACATTTTCCACGCCCTGAAATTATTTTTGACTCCAGCTGGAAGACAGCTGCTCAGCTCTTCCCTTTTTCTTTAAAAGGCATCTCATGAGGGGTTTGAGGAACTTTTGACAAACGGTACAGTAGTGCACTTTTAAGGACAATGTGTGAATTATATAATTAAGATAAAATGTTGATAGACATGTGGAACTGAGTACATTGACTTGATATGTTGTGCACAACTTTAATATTTAAAAAAAAAAAGAACTTGGAAGAGATAGCACCTTAGAGGTGACTTTCAGTATTCTTTGAATCTAAAATGTCTGGGAAAGATCAAACTGGTAAGTTGTATTTTGAGACAAAAAGTCATGATAATGAAAAGTCATGATAATAACTAGCATTCTCGTCAGGGACCTAAAAGATCTAAATGATGAGAAGTATGTATATGCAATTAAGAAGAGAGAGTATTTTGGGCTCCTGAGTGGCACAACAAGGGAAAAAAGGAAAAAAAAAAAAAAAAAAGAGTTCACACTATTGTCCAGAGATCACGAGTTAGAAACCCAATGATGCCACAGCCATCCGTGGCTGGGAGTCCAAGGGAGCAAAATTGGCTGAAAGGGGCCAATCAATCACAGCGACAGTAGTGTGTCTGTGAGCTCACGCATGAAGAAGATGGTGGATAGCGCTTTCCTCTGAGCGTGTTATGCTGCGTGGTATGCTGCAGTTTGATAAGATGCGATTGGCTGGTTTAACGTGTCTCAGAGGAAGCACATGATGACCTTCACCCTCGTGGGTTGGTAGCTGTTGTGTACTAATTTTTTTTTGTTTCCTGTCCATCATTTAAACGAACACAAATTATTTACAGCCTAAATACAAATAAATGTACAACTTGGATTATATTTGTCTCAGAAGGATTTGCTCTTGCTATGCCTCTAGTTTCTCGAGTGCTTCTCTCTGATGTAACACTTTTTCAACTCGTCGTTTTACCCTGCAGAGGAGGAGGAGGTGCAGCCAGAGTTCATCACTTTCCTCTATCAGCTGACGGAGGGAGCAGCGGCTCGGAGCTATGGGCTGAACGTGGCGCGGCTGGCTGACATCCCCCAGAGCATCCTCACATCTGCTGCGCTCAAGTCCAAAGAGCTGGAGGCCATCGTCAACAGCCGCAGGTACATAACGTGGGCCGTGAAACCTTATGCAACTTTCAAAAATTCTGTATGTACTATGAATAAAATAAAGCCAAGTGCTCTGCGTGTATGAGAAATTGAAACTGCATCCCACATGACTTTAATGAAACAGGTCTGGGGTTGGCTTCAAGGCAGCTGTGTGCAAAAGCCATCTGCTCTCAGGACAGGACAACGAGCAAAATAATTGATTGAACTTTCACAATAATTCATATTTCAAATTTTACAATGTCACAGAAAGGCATCTTTTGGTCTCCAGATAAAACCGAGTGCTTTCTAGATTTAATGGGCCTCATTTATCAAGCTGCATATGAACGGATTTATTTGTAAAGTGTTCACAGGAGCATTAACACAAGAAATGTGGAATTCATGAAAACCAGTTAGTTCAGTAAAATGTTCGTATCACAAGAGTTCCTGAGTTTTGTAAATTTACGTATAAAGAGACTCACTGATGTGAACCTTAAATGATAGACTTCAACTCATGTAATTGATGCGAGTTACTGCTGACATGTTGTAGAGGCTGCGCTGCGTTCGACTTCTGGAAGAGGTTTTTTTTTTTTTTTTTTTTCCTCCCCGCTCCCTGGGCGTCACTAAATGCAGATCAACTGTACCGTGAATGCTCTTTGTAATTTACAGGTGATTACAGGCATTCATCAACATATGCACATGAGTACAAAGAAAATTCCCAAAACTTTTGGAAATGTGACGAGAATGTTTAGGTTGGTTTGGCCTACAAAAACATTTACACACAACTTTATTAAACGATTGATAAATGAGGCCCATCAAGAAAGCATTACAAACACGTGACTACAACTGAAAACTGGAATAATTTCCGAAGGGCTTCATCCAAGTCACTGATTAGTGTTGAGGGCAAGAATTAACAAGCATTGATTAATTAAATAACAAATCAGTAAAATAAACACAGGAACAATAAACTGAGTAACCTGTTTTATTATTTTGCAAAGATTTCATGTACACAAGATATAAAATTGTGTAATCAATCTGCGATTCGGGAAAAAAAAAACAACTTGAAAACAAAACTGATACATCAGATGGACCCAAATATTCGAGAGATTGTGGACAATATAAAATCAGAGATGTGTTTTTTTTTTTTTTTTTTTCACATTTGATACATGGTTATTTTTTTCAATGTGAAAACCTGTCTATGAGCATGTGTGTTCAAACTTTTGTCATTTACAAGACAATAGAGCAGTGCGATGCAACTATTGTAAGAAAAGCATGAGTGATCAGGCAGCAATACAAATATGTAATTTCAATAGAATGACAAGTACAGTGATAAACTAATACACAGGATGGTATAGGCAATATCACTACATGGTAACTACACAGAACAACAATATCAGCACCAGTCTGAACTAGACAGTATACCTGTGAAAACCGAACTAACCGTATATGCAAATTGCCTGTAATTTCAAATCGTCTAATATGGAGATATGCACTGGTATGTGTGCTTTGTTTGCTTTTGTATTAATCTCACGCAGAAGCATTTGACCGTCATACATCTCACTGTAATATGTGTTATCACAGTGTGATTGAATTATCTAAATGCAAATTGGATCATTGCTGTGAAGAGCTAAATCATAATGTCAGTGACGAAGTGAACGTGTTCCGCTGCTGCAACAGCACACGCTGCTTTCCATAGATCATTATCACTTTACTGGGTATGTAGGCCAGTGGGGTGAGTTGCATGCACTTCCCATTAGAGCCATTATTATCTTGCTTATCATCAAAGTGCCAGGGCTTACTAAGAGTTAGAGAGCTGAGTATAAATGAGGTGCCAAATAATAATAACTCCTGTTTCTGAGTGAACATAATGATTGTCATTTCATATGCTGAATAACACTCAATATGAGCTGTTGCAGAAAAGGGCAAACAAAGTTAAACATCTGGGGTTTTTTTCTGTCTTTTTCTAGGAAAACCGTGAAGCTGCTTACTGACGCTTGGAAAATCACTAACAGGGAATCATTACTTGAGTGGAAAAAAGTCAGACATTAATAAGGTGTGTGTGTGTGTGTGAGAGAGAGAGAGAGAGGATGCTGAGGTAGTCCCTATAAACCACACTGTATTCTAATCTACACATAATTATGAGTTTTGGACGCATTTCCCTTTTTATGTCTGCACCTTTTATGTCATGATCAGGAAGTTGAGTATCTCTTGCAGATTCGAGGTGCTTTATTATAGGTTCTTTTCACTGAGCAAAATCTAAAAATGTATACAGAACGGCTGAAAAAAAGTATGTATAGATGTGCGCTGCTGTTGTGTGAAGAACCAAAATTATTAAATCAGAAATCTTCTGCTTTGTACACTCCTGGTTTCTCTTTTTACTTCTTCTTTTAAAGCCTACCATTAGATGCAAGTGTCTAAGTGTAATCACAACCTGTTTATTTTTTTTGTTATATTGTTTTGTGAGATATAACATGGCCATTTACTGTGCCTTGGGCACATTTTAAGAGAGAAGAAACAGCCACAAATGCTGGATATTGACTGAAAGTATTGCACCTGATTTCTTAGGATTTCCTGCTGTTGTTTTAACATAAACCCCACCATGTAAATGGCATGCTGTTGGCATGGCGCAAGGTGAGAGCTGAAGTGCATTATAATTACGTCTCTGTAAACAGATGGACTGAGCACATGAAGCACACCTCCATCCTTGCTGCACATGTAGTGGCTTTCTGGGGAAGTTTGCCTGAAATACATGTTATTTGCCAGCTTGCCACAGGTGTGTTGTGCATCTGTTCACCTTTCTGTTGCCAAATAAGCCGATGACAGGCAGATAAATAAGGAAAGCATTTCAGGACAACTTCCCGATGTGTGTGAAAGACAAAAATGAGAGACTTGCCCTGGAAAAACACTGGGTTTCACTGAGAAATGCAGCTCAGCTAGTTTTTCACTTTATAACACGTGACAGCCGTGGCATTCCTCACCATTTATTGCTGATGATCACTTTTTTACTTTTCAGATTGGTAAGCACTTTCAGGGAAGTTTGGGGTGTATTGCACAGACATCTTGAATGAATTATGGTACTTTTCCACCTCATGCTGATAACACTAAGAGATTAGACCTCCAGTGCAATGCTGGTATTTGCCAAGGCTTAATGAATAAAGGAGTGTGTCTTATTATCCCTTTTATTCAATTTACTGATTACTGGTTTAATGATTAAACATTAAACAAGGGAGACAGGACTATATTAATCTGCCAGTGCTAGTATTAATCCAATACTGTTATGAATCTTGATGCACAAACTGGGCTTATTGGACCAGCGTACAGAGCCTTACAGACCAACTATCCATGGTAAGATTTTGTAAACGTTTGTAAGGTCATTCTCTACTGAAGTGTTGAAAAACAATTACTACAAAAGACCCTGCCAAGCAGTCCTTATTATTAAAGGGTCCAACTGAGAGACACGCCCGAGTTTATTGTAGGTCAAGTTTACGAGTGAATCGTATATGATTAATGTTATAGTTACTAATAAAAGCAGCTGTGTGAAAATGTAATTCCATTCAGCTGTTTCAGGTCCCAGGTTCGATCCTGTCTCTGTGGAGTTTTGCATATTCTCCTCGTGGGTTTCCTCTGGGTTCTCCGGTTTCCTCTCACCTCCCAAAAACTTGCATGTGGATAAAGTTAATAAAGTCAATAATAAACTACTCTAAATTGCTGGTAAGTGGGATAGGCTCCAGATCCACCCTTTACCCTGACCAGGATAACATGGTTACTGAAGAGGAATGAATGAATGAGTGCTTCAGACTGTATTCTTTTACATCATGTGTAAGATAATCTGTCATGAAACAAGAAGTTTACTCAACATGACATTAAAGTGATATTAATTTGTAATTTATTATACGCTCAAGTGCAAGCATTTGCACACGATCCTTGCTACAAAGAAACGGAATTTACACCATGAAACTATTTAGAGTGCTAGGTTTCACAGATGTTCTGCTATGACCACAAGCATCAATGGTCAAATGATGTATGTTAAGAGAGATGTTGATAGTTGTTATGTTCACACCCTACGAAGACGGTCATATGGAGGGCGTATTCTTTCCAAGGAGTAGAGTAGGGAAACCTTTTTCATTTTCATTTGTACAGCACTTTTAACAATAGACATCTGGATGTAGATATAGGTCCTTAATGACCAATCCAGATGTGACAGGAAGAACACCCTGAGAGGACATAAAGAAGAAACCTTGAGAGGAATTAGACTCAAAATGGGACCCTCTTCTGGGTGATAGTGGGATTATAAATTATTGCTCTTCCACATTTGTACACTCAAACAGTATTAAGTGCATTGAAAAGGATGTTCAGTGTCATCAGTATGAGAATTTATGATTAGAGTAGCAGTATCCAGAGTGAGTCATGGGCACAAACTGTTTTTGAGAAGTGCAGATCTTTAGAGCATCCATGTGGAACCATCCACAACAGCAGAGAGTAAGCTACAAGTGCACTTCCCTTCTAGCTGTGCGCGTAATCCAGAGGATACCAAAGGTACTCTTCGCCCCGCCCTCCGGTCTCTCAGCCAATCAGCGGCGTCGCACGCAGTGCCAGCGAGAGAGCGCGCGCTGCAGCGCTGAACAGAAGCTGTCTCTTTAAGGAGCTGTCAAATCAGATTAAAGCCCATCCTGAAACCTGTGTTGTCTCTGCGTTTATCTGTGCCGTAGCGCGCACGCGCACGCTTTTTAATTCGCATTGCTCATTCCCTCTAGAAACACTTCAGTGCAAACTTGTGACATGGATCAGACAGCAAACTCCTTTGGATAAAGACTCTCAGGAAGTTGGGATCCGAGGAGCGCAGAGAGGCGCACAGAGGTTCATCTGAGCTTCTGAAACTTCTCCAGTGCGTGTCTGCTCAGTGCACACACGCACACGCTTGGAGAGGGGCTTGAAAACGGTCCAGAGCATCGTGACGGGTATGGTGCTGAAGAGCAGGTGAGATCGGAGCAGAACCGAGCCGGAAAATGCAGAAGAGCGTTCGCTACAATGAGGGACACGCTCTGTATCTGTCCGTGGTGGCGCGCAAAGAGGGCACCAAGCGCGGCTACCTCAGCAAGAAGACGACGGAAAACAGCAAATGGCACGAGAAGTTTTTCGCCCTCTACCAAAATGTGCTCTTCTACTTCGACTCTGAGCAAAGTGCTCGACCCTCGGGCATTTATCTCCTGGAGGGCTGCACCTGTGAACGAGTCCCGGCGCCTAAAGTGTCCACCGGAGGCAAGGAGACACTGGAGAAACAGGTGAGAGGATCAGGGTACAAGAGCATGTATGATGTTATGATGTCTCTGTCTTAACAACAACTTTGATGGCCGACTTGCAAAAAGCCAATAATCGAGAGCAAGGCTGATTTTCTTCAGTATTCACACCTCCAGATGTCTAATGCCTTAAAGGTTTGCTGCAAAAACTTTTGAACAAAATGTTGCTTACTTGTTATGTAACTGGTCACTTAACAGATATAATATATATATATGTGTGTGTGTGTGTGTGTGTGTATACATACATATATATATATATATATATATATATATATATATATATATATATATAGAGAGAGAGAGAGAGAGAGAGAGAGAGAGAGAGAGATAGGTAGATATGTGTGTGTGTGTGTGTGTGTGTGTGTGTGAGAGAGAGAGAGAGAGAGAGAGAGAGAGAGAGAGAGAAATAATGGATTTTGTGTTATATCAATGCATTAACACACAGGTTTGAACCCTGATCCTGGAGTCCCTCATGTCTACACATTTTAATGTTTTTCCTGCTTTAACACAATCATTTCAGCTAATCAGCTAATTAACAGCCCTTCACCAGTTTCAGTGGGTGTGTTAGAACAGGGAAAATACTAAAAATGTGCAGGACACTGGAAACTTCAGGACCAGGGTTGGGAACCTGTGCATTAACATTTAAGACTTAGATTTCTATCCACGTAGATCTGTATGCCAATAAGGCAGAAGTGGTGTACTGCTGTATGATAGTGTCTCCTATAAGCGCTGTTGGATTCAGTGATGCCCAGTCAGCTCAGATTCAGTGTGAACAGCAGCCTGTTGCATGGTGTCTTGCAAACCCTTAATTAGCAGTTAATTAGACAAGAGATATTTGTTGCTTTTACCATTGGAGCTATGATGCAAGCTTAGCAAGGTATATAAGTTTATGACCACCCATTCTCATCATGCAGAAGGTATGAAGAAATGAATAAATATATATTCAAACAATATCTGACCTACGCTAGGTACTTTGGTGTTGTTTACAGATAATACATAATTGTCATGCCAACCATCTATTAATTTAAGTGATTCCATACATTATGTAAAGATTGAATTGAATTGTGTGAGAATTTCTCTAAGTTGTGCTAATGAACAAGCTTAGGTTTTGGCTCACTTGCACTTTTACTGATTACTCCCCAGACAAATACTGGACAAGGCCATGTGATTGTGCGTATATAACAGAGAATTGCCAAGAATTCACGAAAGATTACGTGATAATTTTCTCAGAGAATACTCTGAGATGTACAGGCAACATCATTTGGTGTAAAAGTGTCTCTTGCAGATACTACAGTGTATCAGTCTGTTGTCTGAGAGAGGCATCAGAGGGGGAATATGCTTGAATCAAATCAGCCTCGTTTGTCTTTTATTATTTTGTGACTGTGCATCCTTTATGAAATGACAAGCAGTATAATGACATAATGAGTGATGAGTCAGAGCAGCTTCTAGCATTGCGGAGAGCTATGCACAGAGAGTTTAAGAAATATAGTTGGCTTCTTGTTTTGAAATTTGTGCCTCTGCAGTTTGTTTCCTGTGCCAATTAGATGGGCTCATTGACAAGCCCTAAACACGAGTGTGCCTGTTGAATAGCCTACCTGTGATCATTCAAAATTTTAAAAGCATCATTATTCCTATTTACACTGCAGATTTGGATTTGATGAGATACAGTCACTGGCTTTGATCTTACACAAAATGCACAAAATGCTGCGGTAAAAACACCACCAGCTCTAAATGTGTAAGGTTACTTGATTTGGCTTGAACTGATCCTGACATCTGATCTTTTTCACATATTGCAGCAAAAATCTTTCTCTCCCTGTAAAGTTTTTCCAGATGTAGATAAATTCTGCACTCTAATCTAATTAGCATTAGGGCTGGACGAAGGTGAGAATCTGTCTAAATAAATTAAGCTTGCAAAGAAAATAAATCAAAATCAATGTAAACGGATATCATATGTACTAAAGAATAAGGGGGAAGCACCATATTCAGTTGATACAGTACACCTTTTGCAGTCAGGTCTGACTTCTCTCTACTGCATGAACACAGTCGCTCGTCGACTAGAATCCTCTGCTTAATCACACACCCACGGACGCCCGCACTGCGTCGACACACATACACATGCACACACACACACCGAAATAAATCTAGACTAGCCAACAGAGGATGCACGCTGTTATTCCAGGGTGCTGCAGCTCCTGAGGAGATTACACAAGGGGAAGAGAGTCAAAAAATCATCAGCACAATTGGTTACAAATTAAACACTTTGTAGAGTATAAGTGTTCTCAACAGGTGCTTTCTCAGCCAAGACGCAAAACTATCATCAAAGAAATATTGCGTGTTTCAGTTCTGGTTCTGTTTGTGTCCTTTCTAAAGTATAGCTATTGCTGTGTCTTTAGGAAGTGCTAATTTTTTTTGCAGTAAAAATGTGCAATTAAAATCTGAAAAACAGCACAACAGATTCAACCTTTGCTATTACTCAGTATTATACAGTATAAGATTAATGACAAGTACACATTATACAAGGATATAGTACAGGTCAGGCACTTATGAAACTGCTAAAGTTGGTTCAGATGGAAGTAATTAGGCACTGTCTGTTTTCAACAAATTGCTGTTTTGGTTCACCATTAGTTGGGGTTTGATGATTCATTGTAGCCTATACATAATCAGTTTTAATCATAGTTAATCAGTATTTTAATCGACCAAACATAACACTTAACGTCCGTGTCCATATAACACAAATTTTGCACGGCTATAGATTTCATGATTATAAGAAAAATAGCAATCATTAGCTGTTTGTGTAATAACTATGTGTATAGAGGCATCTGCTACTTTTAAGAAATGCGGCTTAAAAATATGCTGGAAATTATTATTTTTTTTTTTTCTTCAACATTAGATGTTAGAAATGTAATGCAGACAATTTGCATGTTAGAACATTATTTCCTTTTTTAATATTCGTTTTGTTTACTTTATGAGACAACAGAGAAGGAAGAGTGAAATTATATCATATTCATGTTATTAATAATTTTTCTGTAAAATGAACAGTGTTTGGGAGCAAAAAAAGATATTTAATCATTGATCCACATCATTAAGTGCAAGTAGCATTTTATAGCATCTCATAAGTACTCTCAGTTAGTGCAAATAGACACTGCCAAACAATTAACATCACAAGTGTGCTGTGATCTGTTATTAATCGCTGTTAATCATTAAGATTTTTCAATTTGTTTCCAAAAGACCAGGCACAGAAATATTAAAATAAAATATCAGATGGGGTTTGCAGAACGATAGTGGCACATTTTAAGCTGAAAGAGGTGAAAAACCTACTGAAAAGCAGTGGTAGGACATTTCTGAAGTGGAACCTATGCATGTATTATACTGTAAATGTATAATATAGGTTTACTGTGCATTTTTAAAAATGTATTATATTTTAGTACTCACAAAATATGAACTTTTACTAACACTAGCCAGTGTAACTGGAAAAAGATTTTTAAAGAGTAATTGACTGAAATAGAGTACTATATCCTTGTACATTCAACCTTTTCTTTCAATAAACGGAGTAAATAGAATCCCTGTAAATGTCACACCACTGAAAGGATCATAACCCTTATTGAATAGGAATATATCAGGAAGTGTTAAAAACTACATTGCATTTACACAGTTTCAGCATGGAGCCGGGAACAAACCTCTTGTCTATACACACTCACTCTGGTTTACTGTAAGTGCAGTTTTCTTATCCACACTACCTGTAGAGTCCTTAATGCTCAGTAGACTTATCATAGTTAATTAAGGAACCAGGTTAGCTGACAAGCCATCAGTTTGATAAATGAGGGAATAAGCTGCGTATTAGAGAGGACTAAATGCCTCATAATCCGTAAGAGGCTCAAATAATGAGTTAGGCCAGGGAGAGAGACAGGATAAGAGGGGGATGGGAAAGTGATAGAGTGTGTTTATTATGAAGAGAGCACGCTGATCATCTCTGTGTGCTTTACTATGTTTAGCACCGAGGCTCAGTATACTGTCAGGCTATAGACCTCAGTTCTGATTTATTGGGATCCTAATCAAATTGGTGGCAAAACAGCCACTGAAAGATTTGGTCTTTACTTTATACTTAAATCTGTTTTTTATATACACCCACTGTCTGCCTTTACCCCTGTTTAT
Organism: Pangasianodon gigas; assembly: GCA_022758105.1. NCBI lineage: Eukaryota > Metazoa > Chordata > Actinopteri > Siluriformes > Pangasiidae > Pangasianodon > Pangasianodon gigas. The sequence continues at coordinate 7,463,604 of CM040477.1, forward strand.
TTATGCAATTATCTGATCAGCCAATCATGTGGCAGTAGTGCAGTGCATAAAATCATGCAGATACAGGTCAATTTAATGTTCACATTAAATATCAGAATTGGGGAAAAAAGTGATCTCTGTGACTTTAATGGTGGCAGAGTTATTAGTTGCAGACGGGTTAATTATTTTAGAAACTGCTGATGTCTTAGGATTTTCAAGCACAGCAGTCTGTGGAGTCTATAGAGAACTGTGCGAAAAACAAAAATCATCCAGCGGTTCTGTAGGTGGAAAAGCCTACATGTTAATGACAGTCAAACGAGAATGGCCAGACTGGTTACAGTGGACAGTGAGTGTATATATAAAAAAAAATTAGAAATGTCATCTGGTCTTTTTTCCAATCTTTAACTGTCCAGTTTTGGTGAGCCTTTGCCCACTGTAGCCGCTGTAGAGTTCTTGGCTGACAGGAGCAGAATGTTGATGTGGTGTTCGACTGTTGTAGCCCATCCGCCTCAAGGTTCAGCCTATTGTGCATTCTGAGATGCTTTTCTGCTCACCACCATTGTACAGAGTGGTTATTTGAGTTGCCATATCCTTCCTGTCAACTCAGACCAGTCTGGCCATTCTCCTCTGACCTATCTCACCAACGACACATTTCCACCTGCAGAATTGCAGCTCACTGGATGTTTTTTTTGTTTTTGCATCATTCTGTGTACACTCTAGAGACTGTTGTGCATGAACATTCCAGGAGATCTGCAGTTTCTGAAATACTCAAACCATGTCACCGTCAAAGTCGTATGAATTTTTTCCCCATTCTGATGTTTGATGTGAACATTACATGAAGCTCTTGACCTGTATCTGCATGACTTTATGGATTGCACTGCTGCCACATGAATGGCTATTGGCTAATTGCCTGAATGTACAGGTGTTCCTAATAAAGTGGCCAGCGAGAGTGTATATATCCATTCCCAGCTTTGGATATGCACAGTGACAGGGTTTGATTTTCATTCCATTGCATCGACATTGCATTCACCTGATGACTTGTTATTCTAAGCTTTCATGTCTGAGTATATGGCTCTTGGAGTGTGATGCATGTTTCTATTAATACTGAACTTGGTCATTGTACCACGTTATTGCATTCTGAGTGTTCCAGCTGAACGGTGCTTGATACCTGTACTTTGCACTATGGAGTATTAAAAAAAAATCCATAACAGGTCCACGCATCAAAATGGTTTAGAAATACCCAAGGCACACATAATATCTTTGGTTTAACTCTTACATTTACATTGACAGTATTTGACAGTGCTTTCTGGTCTACATCTAAAACATATTCTCATGTTAGGACAAATAGGTCAAAGTCTAAGAATAATATTTAGCAAAAGCTATGTTAGAGAGGCGTTAGAAAAAGTTGATACAGCAACAAAAACAGTACAAGTCTGATTTTTATTGTTTTATGATCATTTAAGTACTCATTTAAGAGCGAAGTGGGAGGTCTTTAGTCTTCATCTGAAGACAGATAGTGACTCAGATGTCTGGACAGCCAGGGGGAGTTCATTCCACCACCTGGGTACCAGGACAGAGAAGAGTCTTGATGCATGGCTTCTTTATATCTTGAGGGATAGTGGGTCAAATCAAGCTGTGCTAATGGCTCAAAGGGATCGTGATGCAGAGTGGGGATTGATAAGTGCTTTCTTGTAGGGTGCTGGTCCATTTTTGGCTTAGAGTCTGGTCTCAAGATATTTTCTGTACTTCTGACTTATTGGCATTTGTACTAGGATTTGTCTCAGTCGTGGTGCATTGGTGTAAATATGGTCTTGGTCTCGACAGAAAGTTTGGAAAAATAATGTTTGTGTTGCATTTTCTTTCTGCCTGACAATAAGTGATTCCTTCTTCTAGAAAACAGGCTAATCATTGGCCCAATGTGTAACTGAAATCAACTAGCTGAAGTAAAGGCTTAGCCTCAGAAATGATTTGATGGGTTTTGGTCTCAGTCTTTACTCAGTGTCGCTTTCATTTGGACTCAAACCTCTTAACATTTGGTCTTGACGTGATCTTGGCTATTCCTGGTCATATGGCAGTCTTGACTGCAGCCCTAAGCATAAATGTTTTAAATCTGATGCAGGAAGCTACAGGAAGCCAGTGGAAGGAACACAGGATTGGGGTGATCGGGATCATTCACATCAATGAGGAAGTCATTTTGCTTTTTATAATTTCTACAACCATTGTATTTTTGTTTCAGCAGTTAGGAAAATGTATTGACTACTTCATGTCATGGAGAGTTATAGTGAGTGAAGTGTACAGTGTCCATAACACTGGTCTAATCCTAGTGAGAGATTAGTCCTGTCATGTGGCAATCCTAATCTCATAGCATTGGTGCACTCTGCACAGTGGTGTTAGGGCTTTACTCTGTGATACCTAGCTCACTCGTAATGGAAAACTTTACAGAGGTTAACTGTGAAACAGCAAACAGTGTGTAATTAAAGGCTGCTTTAGAGTTAAACAAGAGTGCTTACTTATTTCATTACATAAACATGGCTGTACACAATTCCAAGGAAATCATTCTGCTATCAATGCTGTTCTTTCCTAGAATAGACTATGCTGTTCCAAAAAAAAAAAAAAAAAAATCCAGTTGTGGTATGTACCTTGAAATATGATACAAGATTTTTACAAAAGGTTAAAAGTGAAATGACAAATATCCTAGTCATTTCCCTAACTTCCAGTCCACTGCAGTGGAGAGTTATGCCACATCCTCTTTTGAATAAAGGTATATTGTTTGAAAAAAAAGGTTAAATGTGTAACCTGGCTTTTCTCTCTGGGGGAACTCTTCTTTCTCTATATCAGCAGATATACTACGATATACTGAAAACTGTAATATTAGGCTCTATCAGTTTTGTTTTACTCTTAGTTTACATAAAGTGTAAAAATTAAAAATGGAGAGAAACACACAGGGTGGAACAGTAGTGTAGCTGATAGTGTTGATTCATAGCTTCACATCTGTGCACAGTTTTGTATACGCTCCCTATGTCTGTGTGGAGGAAACTCCTCCTTTGTGTGTGTGTGTGTGTGTGTGTATGCAAAAGGTCTATTCCTGGGAAAGTCTCATGATTCACCACAGCCCTGACCAGGATAAAGTGCTTGATGAGGAAGATGAACAAATGATTATATGATACAGGTGATGACATCAAAAATTTTATTTCCAGATGTGTCATGTCTCTTAAAATAGAGAACAGAGAGGAAAAAATTCTAACAGTTTTTCTAACCAACTAAATAATTCTTGCACTGCCACTACAGTGTTATGTCTCATCCTGCTTTGAATAAATGTTTAAGGAAAACCAATAATGTACCAAAACCTGTGATATTAGATTTTGGATTTTTCATACTGTTCCACTTATAGGTTATTTAATGCTCTGAAATTAGAAAAGGAGAGAAAGCCATGCATATTAGCAAACGTAATTTAAATTGTGCCAAGACCTTGACCAGGAGCTTACTGAAGAAGAAAGAATGAATTTTAGTTCCAAGTATTCTCAATTGAGCGCTGAGATTTGTGTCTGTTTAGCATAACTTCCCATTCAGCTTTTAAGAAGCTAGCTACCAACTTGTAGAAACTTGAATGGCATCAATTAACCTTTATTATTACAAAAACTTTTTACAAGGAACCAAACAGCTTCCAATTCTTACACTGACAGAAAAAATATTTCACCCGTAAATACTAAAACAATAGTGTTTATGCTCCCTTAATATCAAATAAACCTGAAACTAGTTTATTTCTCCTGTAATAAAAAGGCAGGTGAGGAAATCCCCAGTAACACGTAGAACCTTGCTGTTCTGTTTGATGCAGTTTGGAAAAATTACCAGCCGTGATCTGACCTTTTTATCTGCACTACATTTCATGCCTTGGTCTGTATTTTAATGACTATGTTCTTAGGGTTTTTTTTGTTTGTTTGTTTTTGCAGCATGAGCAGAGCGTGTTTTATATAGCTAAGACTACAGGGCAGAAATCGTGCGGTTATCTGTGGAAAACTGTAGGGTTAGCAGGGGGCCTGTTGCTTTGACAGTGAAATGCATGAAACTATTATTGATTGCTTTTGATCTTGGTATGGTGCATGTAATAAAACAGTTGCATCATTTTTTCTGTTACACCACATTTGTTTGGTGGAGAGCATAAACTCTGTGTAAAGCCTGGAATCAGATTTGCTGCATTTCTAACATATACTTATTCATCAAGGACCTTAATATGTCTAAAGTAAAATCTTCTGATCTTCACAAGCTTTTGGCTTTGGCTTGTTATCAAAATCATCTGATTAGTCTAAAAGTAGGGCACTCCTTTTTGACATTAGTAAGTACTTAATATGGCCTGCTTAGACAGCAATAACTTAAAACTTACTTACATCCTCTATGATACCTATAACAGTCACATAGTCTGGATGCGACCCCAACAAAGTATTTCATTGGACCAAATACGAGTACCTAAAAAAATACTGCAGCAGCGCCGATCAACATCTGGAAAAAAAAAACTGATCGTAGTTCAGAGACTGGTTTTCTAAACATGAACCAACATGGCTTCTGTAGCAGATCATCTATTGCAGGAAATTACATGCATTTATATAAATTTTTCATTTGATTTACCCTCTCTGCTTTACCCTCTCTGCTCTGATTAGCAAACTAACTACGTGACCTGTAACCAGAAAAAAATACATGAAAACAGAGAGTTTAAAAAAAAAAATGGACAGAGAACTATGTGTTTATTCTCCCCACATCAAATTCAGATTCATGTCTCATCTCCGTGGTGCTGCTCAAAAGTATACTGACATCTTAGCATGTGAAAATATCTTGATTGTAGTCAAATGTATCTAGTATTTCCTGCTATATGCTTACAATAAACCAAATATAGGATTATTAAACCTATTTCTAGTGGTTTTAAATTAAAAAAAATTTAAATTTTTTTTTAAATAGACTTCTTCTATTGGCAATTAAAAACATTTAAAGCTTGAAATGAGTAAATGCATCTAAAAACAGACTGAATAATATTATATTTGATTTATAATAATCTCATAATATGAAATATTAGATAAATTTGTCCGTAGTCAAGATGTATTTGCTTGCAAATATATAATTTTTTTGGTGATGTGTTCAAAACGTAAATCAAAACATAATCACTTCAAATTGTCTTATTTTAACGACATAAATTATTTGTTAATGGTTAGGCATTGATAGATAACTGTAGAATTGTTTATCCAGACCTTTATAAGGAAGAGATTTTATGTACCTGGACCTTTCCAAATTTTAATTGAATACCCCTGATAGAGTCAGGTCTGCATTTCTTCTCAGAGTGAAATCTGCACTGCGGCTGGCCTCCCTGTTACCCCCCTCATCCCAGCACATTGTCAGTTTGCGGTACAGCTGGCACTCAGGCTGCACGTCTTTAAATCACTTCAGTTGCTGAATACCTGTAGTGTTTATTGCTTTAGCGATTGTATTGATTAGAAACAGACATTATTGTTCTTGGGCGTGAAGATGTGTGCCATAAAAGAGTGAATGAGCGAATGAACCCAAAGGCTCAAGCTCAAGTTACACTGGTGCCATTGTACCTCTGCTGAGACAGCTGCTAGAATTGAACATCAACTGCTTTTAATTATTGATTATATCAGACTATTTCTAGAGACCTCATCACTTTTTGGGCACTAGCTTTATAAAGACAAGGTTTGTTCATCCCTATTAAAAATGATAAAAGTTCAGGTTTAGAATGTGGAGTAAAGGAAATGAATAAACTGCCGTTTCTGCGCTGTAGTGATCGTGCCAACTCTGCAAAAAAAATGGTATCTTAGCAAGTGAAGTAAAGGAAAAGTTATGTAATATCTCCCATTAGGAGATCATTATATAACAAATGTAAGACCATTAAGCCAATTTGTAGATGTATTTATTCTTTGTGAGCTTAAATTGTCTTTAAGCCAATTGTTCTATTGGCAGATAGAAATAAACGCTTGAAATAAACCAAATGATCTGCTGATAGAATAGAAGACAATTTCAAGCTTGAAATGAGTAAAATATTTAGAAATAGACTTAATGATTTATATTTGTTTAAAAACAAACTGATTACGATAAATGTGAAATGAATTCACCTATATTTTTACTTGCTAAGATATCATTTTTGCATTAAATGACTGGCTTTTTATTAATGATGTAGAATCCCGTGCAGATCAGTGCAGTATCGTATTGATGATCAGCACACCATGTGTTGAATGGAATATATTTCTGATTTGTAATCTATAAAGATAGATTGAATCATCTCCCAAATCACATCATTTCTGTGTGCTGTATCTGTGTATCCTGTGTATCATCGTCCTTCATAACTACACCAATGTCTTACACTTAGTGTTGTGTTTACATCTGTCAGTATTGAGAATGTACTGTATATAAATTATAATCAGCGCAAATCCTCCAGACCATGAAACTCAATTCCTGATCATTGGCCTTCTGTAAGTGCCCCTCTTTATCAGCATTGACTGAGAAGAAATCTAAGAGGAAAAGGGTCTTAAATGAAAAATGATGAGAACGTAAATGACAAAAGAAGCCAAGTAAAAAGGTGTTATTAAACACAGTCTGCGCTCTCAAGACCATGTTACCATGGAAATGGGATTTGCTGACAGAGTTTGAAAATACGTTCAACGTTTGTTAAGAAACATTATGCAAGACTTGCTCTCTCTCTCTCTCGCTTTCTCTCTCTTTCTCTCTCTCTTTCTCTCTCTCGCATAGACTTGGCAAAACTACAACTCTGATTACATGCCTGAATATGTGGAAGTGTGAGTAGTAGTGAGGTGGAACCCAGCAGGGATGGAAGGCATTGTTAATAGGAAGGTGTAATGATTGACTGGTGCTGATTAGGACAGTGGAACAGCATAAAGAGCTTTGTGTATTCATATATATATATATATATATATATATATATATATATATATATATATATATATAATACTTATATATTTGCTGTTAATAAATGTCGTAAGGTGGATTATTTTGGAGGAACCAAGCACAACAGCACCTAGACATGGATGCCAAAAGACATATTTGTGTGGCTAATCTCGGAATTTGATAAACATATAAAGAAGATTTACATGAATAATTTCCATGCGATTAGCGATGAGAAACAGTGTATAAGTTTAGCAAAACTGGGCTTACATTAATGGAATTATGTTACAAATCTAAAAGCTGTTAAAACACCTTGTCACAACACAAAAGCTACATATCAGGTAGAAAAAGATGCAATGGGAAATCTGTTTATTGTTGACTGTGTGCCGCTATATTGTCCTGTTGTAAGGTGTGTTTGTCAGAGAACTCGGGCAAGGTGGATGTAGAAGGAAGCTGGATTTCTGAGTTGAATGATTGTTCCATTGCACTTTTCCATGTTAGAGTTCGGGTTTTTCCGAGTAATGAATACAGTGGATTGCAGCATAAACGCACGTGATTTGAAATGAAGTTGCCTGGCTGTCTTTAGGTGTGTGTATGTAATAGCTGTTCCACATCATTCTTATTATTGATGAGACCTTTTGATATAATGCTCAAACCTAATAATTTCATTGTCAAGCTATTGATACATATTAAATTTTAGTCCTCCCATCTAACATCATAACCAGCCATCACTAAATATATCCATTTAAATGTTTTAGGCCATCTGAAAATGTTTAAAGCATACTTTATTATGTAATTGTTTCTTGTAATTTGGTTGTTGGTGAAGCAACCAACCTGATTATTCCATATTTTTCCATCCATATATTTCTATCCATATATTTATTACACTCCACCACCAGCACTTTTTATTCAGCTACGATTGTCCAGGGCTAGTGTGCTAGTCGTCTAAATTAGGAAATGTGCTGGAAGATAATTGAAAATACCGCCTTGCCTCGAAGAAAGGTTTAAAAATGGCTAATATGCTGACAGACTGACAGACATGTCATCATAGTTTTATATCAACAAGGATGCTGCCAGCAAGTTGTGACCCATACAAACCAATCTTTCATGTTCAAACTATCATGAACACAGAATTATTGGCACCTTTCAAGAAAATATGCAGACAACAATAAAACATGCAATGACATCTATTTTGAATCTTGAACATGTGCAATGCAGTGAGTGATTATTATTATTTATTTTTTTTTACCTGAAATAGTTTTTAGTTTTGATGTTATTTTCAACATTCAGTATGCAGTTTATCCTGTAAATACCCTGGTACTACAGAATTCATGATGCCGTCAATAAGTACAAGAGCTTCTGGACCACTAGGGGAAAAACAGTCCCAAAGCATCATTGATTCACAACCATAGTGGGAACGGTAGGCTCATGCGTTCTGTGTTCTGGCTTGGCTTTAATTTTTTTTTTATTATGGATCAATTGTGCCAAATGCTATACTAACTGCTTATTTATTGCAGATCAACAACCATCTGTCTCTTCTGGATTAAAAGCTCTTTGGTTTTTTCCCATGGTCATGGATGACAAACAGATTTCTACGTGTATGCAGTCTCATATTTGTAGAGCAGAGAAACACGGTTACTGGATACAGGCAGCAATTAGAAATGTTACTTTTTGTCAGTGATGTCCCAAAAATAATTTGTTTTAATTTATTTATTTAATTTAAATATTCTTTGGGTGTGTCACTAATTTTGCCTTGCATGTTTTGAAATGTAATACTATTATTAAAACAGAAGTTGCTTTAAATATGATTTTTGTTAATTTCTCCACATAGTGAATAATTGGGTGTAATGTTTATTTTATATAATATTTTTGTAAATTATTCCATTATTGTAAAGGGTGCAGATAATTCTGGAGTTACTGTAAAATTAAATATACTGGGCAATTGAAGGGTTAAAAAAAAATACATTGAAATAGCCAAAAAACCCATCTTAAATATCTCTATATGCCTTTTAGCAAAATTCTAGTCAATACTTCTTCAGTATCTCACATCAGTGGCACTAAAGTTGATGCTTTAACTTCTTGGTGTGATAGAGACTATAAAGTGTGGAGCAAAATGAGAAACATAAAATGTGTTTTATGTTCACGAAAATACTAATATGTCTGAAAAAAAGTCATTGGGAAGTGCAGTAATGCCTGCAGTGTCTGCAAGTTTCTGTAAATAACAGGAGTGATGGCCTTGGTCTGGGGTGAATTTCAGCAAATGATGCAGGGGATGTGGTCAAAATCAATAAGATGATGCACGTTAACAATCTTAACATAACTAATGCTGCGTGGGACACAAGGACAGGAAAAAGAAGCAAAGTCCTTCATGAAGCTCGGAAAAATTTATGATTGCAAATCTTTCATTGTGTATTCTAAGGATGGTCACATAAAGCATTTTATAAGATAAAGTATATCCTATTATAAGATTACAATAAACCAAACACAGGATTATTAAACCTAATATGAGACATGTTTACTCATTTTAAGCTTTATAGTTTCTTGTTCTGTTGGCAGATAATTTTGCTTCTTTCTAGAAATAAATGCTTACAATGTGCAAAATTATCTGCCAATAGAACAAGATTATTTCAAGCTTGAAATTAGTTTAAAAAAAGTCTAGTAATAATAAGTTTTAATAATCTTATATTTGGTTTATGGTAAACTTATAATAGGAAATACTAGATAAATTTGATTATATTCAAAGTATTTACACTTACTAAGATGTCTTTTTTTTTTTTTAGCTGGGCATATTTTAGGTTAGTTAGGTCAGTTAATTGGGATTGTTAATATACTTTGGCTTTTAATGTTCAGCTTTGGTTTTATGTAAATCATGCAGATTGCCACACAGGTGTATCATTATGGTGAGAAAGAATGAAATGCTAATGGCAGGTTCACAGTAGAGTGTATAGTATATAGAGTATATAGTACAGGTCAGCTGTATGTATTCTCTTCCACAGAGACTTCTTTTGTTTCAGCTACACAAACTGAAACTGAAAGTTCACTGAAACATGACACCAGTTAACATTTGACACCTGTTAGCATTCATAATCTCAGGTCATGTAGTCATCATTAACTACAGATTGACATCAAAGTTTCATTTTGTATCATATTTGTCCTTTTTTGGTGAATACATACTCAAGAGCCTAATCAAATGAGTCATATCCTGTTTTATGCACTTGAGGCTTACAAGGCGTTGCAGAAAAATTGAACGCATTATGCTGTATTAAGCTCTGATGTCTAATGGGAGCAAACTTGTTTTGACAGTTAAACATACTGCTGCATTTAAACTGCACTTAAACAGCAGTGTGGAATGCTCTCTGAGCAGCCATCACATCCTTCTCTGGCCTTGAAAGCATCCTGTTGCTAAGGAAGCCTACCACAGTTGTGAAGCAATTAGTATAATGTATATTGTTATAGTGCAGCGCTTCTAAGTAGCTTCGGCTCAGACACCACTTAGAATAGGAAATGATTGAAACTACTCATGCAGTGGATCCACAAACCTGGATTCAAGAACCATGTATAAAGTATAACGGTTGTGGAAAAATGTCAGCATTTCACAAAGCGCTTAACATGGCTGAAACATTTTTATTAAATGTCAAATACTGGCCGGTCAGACTTGAGCGGGATGGCGATGGAGATGTAAACAGGTTAAAATAGATAATGGGTTTTATTAAACAAATAAGTCAAGGAAAACAATTCAGAATGTCAGGCAAATGAAAATAAAATAAGCAGGCAGAGTTCAAAAACCAAAACAGAGTCTGCACAAAGGGAAACCCAGTGGCCAAAAACATGAGAAACCATATCAAAAGTCACACACAAGGACTGATACTGGCAAAAAGGCCAAAATTATAAATGAAAAGTAACAGTCTTTTAAGATTATGACTTACAATTTTGGCCATATTCTATAGCAGACTTTGTGAAAACACGGTCTCCATGTCAAATTATACGGTGAAGATTCTCTAACAATAGATTAATGCGATTAAAGAAAATTACGTCAAACATCAATGCGATCTGGGTTTGTGAAGAAAATCTGGTCCCATAAACAGAAACATTCTTAAAAGTCATTTTGAAGTAACAACACAAATTTTTCATATTTTGTTTGTTTTGCCATTGCCATTATTTGTAGCTGTCCCATGTGTTTTTAATGGTGGCTTTTAGATGAGCGTTGCAGCAGTGACCCCACACTGAGATTTTAATCCAAAATTTCTGCCACTGCCAGATGTTTGTCATCAGCTGTCTTTGGATGCAATGGCACAATTTTTTTTTAAAACTTTTTTTTTTTTTTTTTTTTTTTTTACAGTATGTGATTTTTGTTTGTGACGACAGAATGTTCCAGAAAATTGTACCATGAAAACTTAACAGTGAACAAACCAAACTGAGAGATATTTAATCTGGGGTAGATGATGAATAAATGAAGTGAACTTGAGCAGGTTTGCTGAGAGGGGATTGTGGTAGCAGGGGATTCTGGGAGATGGAGGTCCTGCAGCATGTAACAGCCTGTCTTTTTCCTGATAAAACATCATTAATGGTTTGGTAAAGAAATGCAATTAAGTAAAGAAAATCAGGGTCTTGGTAGCATCTGAACATTCTCAGTCTTCGTTCGGACCGGTCGTTTCCAGGCAGTTGTCACGGCCAGGCAGAAGTGGAGCGACCAGGATGAAGAACCATCCAGCATGAGAGATTCCAAATAGATCTGTTGAGGGTTATGTTAGATCTCTTATTCAGGTCTTCATTGCAGGACAGTATACCAATAATCCCTTGAATGTAAGGTCATTTTCAGACACACACATTCCTGTAAACAAGTGTGAAGTATAGACTAGCAAATGCCTGCATACTATATTTCCCTATCTGTGTTATCCTTACATGGTAATAGCTCTATATAAACATAGAATAGGTTACACCTTGTTTTCATACTTTAAGGTATCATTCAAGATCTAAACTACTTGTCAGTTTAAATACCACAATACCCTGAGTTTACATACTGTACATAGAATATAGTAAATACAGAGGCATGGCTGTTATGGATTTGGAACTGACACGGATCAGAATGGCTCTTTGGAAAATTCCTCTTGCTTCTAATGTTGCACCAGGTTCTTGATCCTGCTGTTTCTCTGTATTGTTAGATAACATGGATATGTAATCCCACACAAGAGCATGTGTAATCTGGGCTCATGTAAGAACACTAGCCCTGACCTGTTTCCTACAGTGCAGAGTATATTTTAGTCTAGAGAACCAAAGCATGCAAGCACACAAGTAGTTGCCATGTGGTCTTTTTCCTGCTGAGCAGTTTTGCACTTGTGGAAAAGATTTTGCTGATCTGAATTATACAAAAGGATGTGACTGCGACAGAAAAAGATGTAAAGCTGATAGATGCGGTGACTAAACAGGTTATCATTCCACTGGATACTTCTGCTTCAGCTTTTTTCCACAGAAAAAAAGCATTAAAATTACATATTTAATACAAATTATAATAAAAATCATAAGCATTGCTAACTGAAGATACATGCCGTATGTCTTGTGGGAGGGAGTTCCACAGCTTGGCAGCATACACACTAAAACATCCTCACTACTTCTTTTGTGCTTTGTTCTTGGAACAGAAAGTCCTGTGTTTGATTATCTTGATTATATCCGACACCACTGTGGAGCATATTCAGCTAGGCCATCTGAAATGTAACAAGGTGTTAGTCCATTTATAGCTTTAAGAACAAATAAAAGGACATTAAATTGTATTTGGTATTGAACAGAAAGCCAGTGGAGTGCTCCTGTACTAGAGTAATATGTTCGCTCTTCCATGGAACTATACTGTATGTTTGCTCTTCCTATGCTTCATACCTCTGAAAATTTACGGGACTGTGTGTAAGAAATTTGCATACATTTGTCCTTAATTTGCCATATTGAATCCCCAGCATCAGGACTTGGATGTGGACTACAATACGTCTTTGAGGGCTTTTAGTGCACACATAACAGGTAGTTTCACACCATTCACTCCCTGAGGCCAGCATGATGGCTGATTAATCTTTCTCTCTGTTATACGTCCACTTGCTTCATAGCAGCTGTATTTATTTGCCTTGCAGATAGCCTGAGACTGGACTCTTCATCTACAGCTCCCATGTTCTCATCTCATTTCCTTTAAGCCATTTTTTAGGATGTCAGTGAAGTCAATGTGATAACCTTATACAGAGCAGCCTAGGGTAGATATTTCATTTACTGTGCTAAAACAGCTGTGCTGTCTTTTTATATGTACAGACACATTATGCTTGGGGCTGAATTCAGAAATATTCAGAATATTTGTGCTGATAATTGTCTTTGGATCTGGTATTTAATGCACCACAGCCTCAATACCACAGCCATGTGAATGAGGTTGTGTTTACAAGAATTCAATATGAACTGTCTGCTGTTGTGACATTTTGTACTTCAATCTGAAATTTACTAATTACTGCAAGTTCACAAGTTGTGAAGCATCGTTATGTTTCTCATTAAGCAGAACCCATGTTTGACCTGTTGTCAATGCTAATCGCAGTCTAATTTTAGTCATACAGAGCTTTTTTTTTTTTAAAAACAATGTTTCTGAGGAAACCATGAGATGGCTATATGCTAGTTAACTAAAACAGATACTCTATTTCTGCTTGGAGCTTCTACACTTGTGACTCATTTTCTGCTGCTGTAGATGGTTCCACATGGAAACCTTAAATATTTCCTCTTCCTAAAAACAGCTTATGCACAAATTTCCACCTTGCTTCAGTGGATAATCTCACGTGGAGATTATACTGTAGATCTGTACCTAAGAACTGCTGCTGTGATCATAAACACTGTCCTGTGCTTATTAGAACTGTTCTTTGCAGTATGCACATATTGAACAGTCTTTCACCACACATATACGACTGTAGTACTGTTTTGATTTTATAATACGCAGCTGTACAAGTGTAATGGTTTCTAATCTCACTGTGTACTAGTAAATGTTTTTAACTAATGAATTTAAGTTGATGGCATGTTGTTCATATGTTCATGTGAAAAAATAATTATCCAGAACTGTTAGAAGATGATTTTTTTTTTTTTTGTAGCTATGCTGTTTTGCCTAAAAACATCATTCAGTTTCTCTAGGTTTGCTGGTAATATGCATGACTATTGCTACATAGTTTGCTAATGAATGAATCAGAAGTCAAATATCATGCAATAACTAGTATTTACCATTTGCTAGAATTTGACTTACTGCCTAGCCAAATTATGCTAGCTACTGGAATTGATGCTAGACTAACCTGGTATTAGTAAAGAAAACATGCTAACGTGGATAAATACAGCCAGTTAATCTTAGCAAATTAGCAGACCATTCAGATTAAATGGATTTCGTGCTCATCCTCAAGTTTGACTCCGCAGTCAAATCTATATTCTATAGCACTGATTACATGGTGTAGCATGAGGAGGTCACAGCAGATGACGAATTGGCAAGATTCTCGAAAGTTTTTTCTACACGGATGAACTTGATTGAATGCTAAACTGAGCCCATTCAGTTGATATGTAGCATGCAGTCATTGGTTAGATGAGAGAAGAACAGACCTTCAAGATTTGTAACAAGTACTTTGAAGGTCTTTTTCATTGAAATCTAATTAGGTAAGAGTACAAGATTTCAACTGCAATATTACCCAAGTATAAATGTGCCAAAGTATCACTTAGGTATAGTAATGAAGTACAATTATTGAAGTATTTTACACCCCTGAAAACTGCTATCACTGAAAGCTGCCATCATAATCAGTCATCATAATCTTACTATAACGATGTTAATTCATCTGATCTGGCTTTTATTTTATTCTAGGTGAAGCACCTCTTCAATCCTCTAATAATAGCAATAGCAACTTCTAATAGCAAAAAAGCTGTTGTTCCATTTGTTGTTCCACCGATTTTAACAGCACCTGTGTTGTGGTTGTGTGTCTTTCCATAGCACTATTTCCTCATTGTGTTTGGCCATGATGGCCAGAAGCCTCTGGAGCTCCGTGCTGAAGAGGAAACAGAGTGTGATGAATGGGTGGAGACCATCCAACAAGCCAGGTAAGCTAGTACAGTTGTGTGTTATTGGATAAAGCATGGGTAAAATGACAGCACTCTTAGTGTGTTTTGACTGAGGTTCAGGGAATGGAGTTTGGCAGGACTGATCAAAGACGGGAAAGCCAAGCTATGTATAGTGCTATGTAGCACTATGAATTATCGTTGTCACTGGAAACCAGAACTAGCACCTAATAAACAGCACTGAGCTTGACAGCGCTGTTGTTGTTTTCTCTCTCAGACTCTTGAGAAAGCATTGCTGCCAAAGTAATTAACTATACAGAAGACTTTGTTATTGCAGGTGTCCCCCTCGGGTAGCTAGTGCATCATAGGGGGATATTTTTGTCACTATGTTTTTAAATTTGATCAGTCCCAAAGTGAAAGACAGACAGGAGGCACAGAGTGATGATGTCCACAAAAAAAAAGAAAAAAAGAAAAAAACACCATCTGGAATCTGAGGCACTCAGTCTTTGGCAGCTGACTCTTCAAGCAGACACTTTATATACAACTGAGGCTGTGGCATTTAGATTTGGCTTGCGTCACTAGTGAGATCTGCTGGAATGAGAAGGATTAATGGGCTACTTGTGAGCAGATGCGTCTTTGAGTATTGGGACTAACCCCTGTGTTCATCTGGCCCATGGGCTTACAGTACTCAGCTTACTCTGTTGAGAATTTTGAATGTTAGTGGAGCTACTATAATATATACAGTTGTCAATTAATGAGGAATGTTTATGCATTTATTTTCAGAAATGCACATGCACTGAAAAAAATAAATCAGTCTAAATTGAGTTTTTAAAGGTGCACTTTATCTGTTCCTTTAAGATACAGTAAAAAAAAAACAACTGATTCACACCTTTACCGTACCATGGATATCAATAGTTTCTTGATTTCATGCTGTTTAAATATTTCTGTCTCAGAAATTAGCTCCACTTCCAGCCTGAGAAATTAAAGAGCAACTCCAGCATCCTTTTTTTCCTGTTATCACACTCCTGTTATCAAACGCTGCAACAGAAAGATGCACCACGTTATTTATTTGCTAGTAGGAGCTATATGGAGATGTGTATTTTGGCCGGCTTCACAGCTCAAAATACTCGACACACAAAATGAGCGAGTCCTTTAGTTCCCGCATGCTGATAATGACTTTATAAAGCCTGTTGTCTTTGTCAGCAAAGTCTTTGGCTGTTCTGTGAGACACAGCCTGTTTTGGCCTTTCGCACATCTTGGTATTCACTCTGTATGTGTTTAAATGTGATGTGATTATGAGCTGTACTCATGGAAAGTGGCATGGCTTTGTGCCATTTGTAGGCTTTGTGCCATCATTACAGTGGTAATGATAATAATTGTACACAGTGCTGTTTGTAATACCATAATACTGTCCAATAGAGATAGGTTGCACTTACATTTATTTACTAATAGCTCCGGGCTCCAGTGAATGAATGAGTCAGGGGCAGTGTGAATTGAAAACTGCACAGTAGGCGAAATAAGGATTACAGCTCCATTTCTCCATTTGGTGGCAGACTTCAGTTGATGTTAAATGTGTTTGAAGGAATTTTACTCAACACTCAGTCCCGACATGCATTCAGGAAAACACAGTAAACCTACAGAAAACTATAAAAAATCTAAACAAAAAATGCATAAAGAACAGTCTTAATGAGTTCAGAAACTAGAGGAGCAGTTTTGCTATATGTTATGTATTAAACAAATAAATTGCCTTTGTAGTTTTTCATTACAGAAATGAGACGTAAAAAAAATCCCCAGTTTTCTGTAACCTACCAGTAAAACTCCCACTGTTACCTGTCTTAAACTATACATTTATGAGGCCTGATTTTTGGTGATCTCTCACTAGTGTGGGATGGACAAGCACATTGATGTGTTTTGACTGTGTGAGAAGGAACTAAGCCCCGCCCCCAGGCCGAGATAACATCATGGTGCGACACTTGTTCCAGCCAGATTTGGACTGTACGATTACGATGGTCTTTTAAGATTATTATTTCTCACACTGCATGAGATGATAACAATAAAATTGTCCGAATTCTGTAACCATAACTTGTTCACCATATCAGCTTATACGATTGTGAGGTTTTTGTCTGCAACAACCTAATTGGGTCGAAAATTGGACAGTGTATAACTGCCTTAAGGACAACATCCAAGTTTTTTTTTTTTTTTTTTTAAATATGCTAGTAATGGAACATTGTTTTTGTAATGATCAAAATAAGATATAGTACAGTTTTAAAATCATGTCTTTTCTGTTTGGTTTCCATGAAATTCACTGGAGTTGCTCTTTAAAAGGCAACTTGTGTGTTGATTTAACAGAAACAACAGAGTGGGTGGGATGAGTGGAGGCAAAAGGAACTGAAGTCTCTTAAAGAAGAAGTCTGCAATTTTTAGAGCCTTGTCTTTACAAGGTTCTAAATATTACAGACTGCTTCTTTAAGGGACTTCAGTTGGGTAATTTTAATAGTAGCTCATCTAGGTGATTAATACTGAGTAGCATTCTCGTTTTTGGCCTCCCAGCTATTCAGACATTATCATCGAGCGTGAAGTGCTCATGCAGAAATACATCCACCTGGTGCAGATTGTGGAGACGGAGAAGGTGGCAGCCAATCAGTTGCGCACCCAGCTGGAGGACCAGGACACAGAGATTGAGAGACTCAAAGCAGAGGTAGATATGTTTTCAGTGACTCATTACAGCATATGTTTTACATTCAGTGTGTGGTAATTAACAACTGATTTATGTTTTAACACTTATGGTTTTGATGTTGTCTTTTTGCAAGGGGTCTTCCTGTTTCGTGAAATCACAGTAAATAGGATTAATGATTCATTTAATTATGACTCAGTCAGTTAATACATGATAAACTGTTATGTGGATAGAAAAGGGGTAAGATGAGGGGACATAATATGCACAATATATACACTATAATATATACAGTATACTATAATAATGGGCTTTGGAAGAACAATATTCATTCCTTCATTCATTCCTTCTTTAATTCCTTCGTTCATTTAATTATTTTCACTCTGCTTCTCCTGGTGAAGGTTGTGGTACCAATATCATTGAAGGCTGCATGAAATAATGAATAAAGTGGGAATAATAATGAATTATAATGAATAAAACACAATGCTGTTATAGAAAAATAATCAATGACTGGGTGGAGTGTGTGATATGGTCTGACACAAAGCAGAGTTATACTGTTACACCCCAGAGTTGTTTATTTTCCAATAACAGCACATCCTGAAATGTTTTATTTCTCTTATACCGAGGCAATTTGCCAGCACTAACAATATTTTATTTATTAAAGAATGACATGCTCTACTTTTATGCATTTATAGTTACATTTAATATTGTAGAACATTTAAAACAAGTTCCTGTTATCACTTACATTATAGCTAAAACTATAAACAGTCCCTCTCTCACTAGCCTGTCTTAACTACAGTTAGTCAAGAAACAAAGAAACTGCAAATCTCTCTGCCCTGAAGACTTTTCCGTGTGGGAAAACTAAAAGTTATGGCTTTGCTTTTGACTGGAGACTCAAAACGCTAAATAAACATCTCCTCACAGAAAACTTTTTTAATCTGTTTATATGGTGCATTTGCCAAGCCCCTGTGTAAGTTGTTACTATAGAAATGATAACATATAACTAGTACATTAATATAAAATTGTTGCATCTTTGTACCATTTGACCTTTTGTTATTTACATATCCATTATGCCTAGTTGGATTTTGGCTTTAGGAAATGGAAAATCAACAGGTTGTGTGATATTAGCATAGAAGAGTGTAAATCATTTTCTCTTCTGCTGGAAATCTGCTGTCGTGCTGAGGTGCAGTGCCTTTCAATATGGAAAAATGCATTGGCTATTCAACTCTTCAAGTCCCGTTATGTTTTACCAGGGAATTAGCCTTCCCAGTAGATTAGTTTAGTCACCATGGGGACAGAAATCGAGTGTCATTGTTTGTATAGGACCAGCAACCTATTATGGCTCGCTGCTGAGCAAATGTCAGTGCATAACTCAATATGATACATGTGATGGAGTCAGTGTGTCTGTGTGAAAATTGCTGCTTAATTTTAGAGTGGTTAGTTAAAAAGGTGTGTTCTACCCATAAAACTGAATTGTTGCTGTGTGTACATTTTCAAGGTTATCATTGCTACTGGGAGAGACGAAGTATAAAAGTGGCATGCAATCAATTTGTCACCCAGTTAGGTGGTACATGTCAGTGCTACAGTGGAGAGAGGAACAGTGTAGATGTTTTATTTTAGAAATGAGCCTGTTGTGTTTCTAGGTTCCCTTACTACTGACCTCAGCTTGGATTTGAGCCTAAAATGTGCCGCTGATGCAGTGACAAGCAAAGCCTTTGCTAGTTATGTCCTTGAATGGCCTTAAAGGAATTGTCCAGAATGATCACAAACGAAATATTCAACACATTTCTTCGTATTGAATATCTGTTGTGGCAGCGGGGGCGTGATCAAGCTTCACCTGTCGAGGGAGAGGAAGCGGGTTGAACCAGCAGGTAATGCGTGATGATTCTCACCTGTGTCTTATTACTGCCAGCCTTCATATGCTTCTTTGCACTTTCTCTCCGAGAGCCAGCGAGAGAGAGTGGCATAGCTTGCAGAGCTATGCATGCTCACACACACACACACACACACACACACAGAGTGTGATCTTAACCTTGAACATGGCATGAGCTAGTGATGGCAAAAAAAAAGAAAGTTAGGAGTTTTTTTGAGTTTCTGAAAGTGCGCTGAAAAGCTGTGGAGAAATAAAAGTGAGCCCGGAGTGCTATTGAAATTCCACCTGCCTCCCAAATCTTCCTCTGCATCCATGCACACTGGGTTCTACAGTGGTGCCAAAACCCATGATCAAGGAGGATTCAGACGCCGCCATGTAAGCCTTCCCACTCAGTGACATCCTAAAGTCCCTTGCCAGCCTCCACCAAAACCAACACCAATCTCTTCTCAACCTGCACAAGGAGCAGAAGCTGTGCTTTGAAGCCCTTGCTCAGGAGCAAGCCGAGAGCAGGTGGGCACTCCATAAGCTTCTGCAGCCCACCACATCTCCAGCTGTGTCCCCTACCACCATCCCACATGTGGCGCTCACCAAGCTGGCCTCCACCGACGATCCGGAGGCCTTCATTGCCACCCAGCAGCTGCTGCCAAGGACGCAGCTGGAGTATCCGAACATCAAGAGGGTGGTCCTGCAGTGCTTCGGCGGAAGATCACCTCGAGACCAGGTCTAGGTATCTCCCTTCCTCTCTCTCTCTCCCTCTCTCCCTCCTCCTTCTCCAGTTCCAGCTCCTCATTACCGAGGTGCCAGGGCCCTGAAACTGACATCTTGGACCCAGTGTTCACACCGCTGTTCATCCCCTCCCTCCCCACCTCTCTAACGTCTCCCCACGCTCCATCTCTCTCTTCGAAGGGGGAACATCCTGTACCCATCAGAACTGGGCCGGGAATCCAGGCTCACATGTATTTCTCTGCAGCTTTTCAGAGCACTTTCAAAAACAACAAAAAAAAAAAAACTAACAGAAATGCAACCCAAAAGGGGCCATCAGTAGCTTGCAGCTTTCGCCTCGTTCAAAGTTAAGATCATGCTCTGTGTGTGGGTCTGAATGTGTGTGTGCGTTGCAAGTTTCACTAGCTATGCCACTCTCTCTCTGAATCACGGCAGTCACTGAAAGCACTAAAAGAAACACACATTAGTAGGCTGGTGGTAATAAGACACAAGTGAGAATCATCACACGTTACCTGCCGGTTCAACCTGTCTCCTTTCCGTCCGCAGCTGATGCTCAACCATGTCAACCAGATGCTGTAGATACAGATTAGATTCCTTTAATCATGCTGAATAAATTCTCCCTCTGGCTGTGAGGAGTGAAAGGTGGAAATTGCTTTTAAAGCTTGGCTGATCGATGACAAAGCCTTTTATCATAGTTCATCAGGCTCTGCATACAGTTTATGATTTTTGGCAGAGATACCATGTGATCTTTAATATAGATATATCAACTCATAGCGTATAGAGCAATTATAGTTTTACTCTGCATCATGGTAAACAACTCTTGTTCACTACAGTGTACATACTGTGGGTTCAGTTCACTAAAAGCAACATAATGCTTAATGCATAATGCATCACTTTAACTGATGGAGTGTTTAGAATCATACTGCAGTGCACTGCTGGGCCTTTCCAAGTGCTACATATTGTGCTGGAGAATTTCTCTCAGAGGACTGTGATCCAAGCATATCATCAGAATTATACCTTTAGTTTCAGTGTAAAATGTAATCTTTTTGTAGTTTATTACAATCATTTTTGTACCATACTAAAGGGCCTTATCCTTTAGTATAAAGGATAAATATCATATCAAAATGGCAGTTTTTGACAATGTTCTCTTTTTCTACCTCACAATGTATAGGTGTAGCACAGCTGAATTATTACTATTATTATTATTATTACCTATAGATTAATTATTAATTATTATTATTACCTATAGATTTTTTTTATTAATAGAAGTATACAATGTGTTGATTGGTTAATCTGCTATTTAATGTTATATTTAGATTTTTTTTAAATATCACTATGAATACAGGATGAGATTCACTTGTGTGTGTTTAAGTTATTCTATCTTAGATTTATTCTCTACTGGTAAGGTAGGATTCTGATATTTGTGTACTATCCACTTGGTTCTGTTAGATCTAGTCTTGTGACTTTAGTCTTTTTGATTCTGTGGTGGTGTTTGGAAGTGTCTGTTGGGCTATGCTAATTAGTTCTGTCAGGTGTCTAATCAAGATTAGTTTCAATATGTGAATTGTGGGCAGGGCTTACTAAGGTATATTGAAGGTGTCTGTAACCATCTGTAGTGGTTAGAAGCAAAATTTAGTTAGAAAGTGTTAAGTTTAGTTAGGTTTAGAAACAGTGTTTATTATCTGTTCTCTCTCAGCCCTACTCAAACTCACTGACCTAACTCCAGACTAGACTGCTGACATGTGTCTCAAACCTATCTCTGATATAACATCTTACAGACCCAGAAGCTCTCCTCCACAAACCAGAGGCCGAACTACCAGTAACCACATCTCCCTGCCACTGTTGTCTCAGTCCCAAACAGTTGTGGCAGGTGGGCTGCCAGTCTGTTGTACAGAAAGCTGACTTCATCTCAGCTTTAGCTACCCATTACTCTCTCCACTTTCTGGCACTAACTTAGACCTGGATCACTCCACAGAACTCGGCTACACCAGCTGTTCTGTCCCCTGCATATGCTTTCTTTCACACTCCACAAGAAACTGGCAGGGGTTGTGTTACAGGTTTTCTTTGTCTCAGAGATGGTGCTTCACACCTCTTTTACTGTCTCATCTCAACATTTCATCCTTCGAATTCCATGCAGTTACAGTTACCTCTCCAGTCAACCTTCTCATCATTGTCGTCTGCCGCCCTCCTGGTCCACACACAAGGGTGGAAATGTCCTGGACCTGGTCTTCAGTCGCCCCTCTCCAGCTATAGACATCAATGCCACACTACTCCACATCTCTGATCATCACTTGGTATCTTTCACCATCACCCTCCCTATTTTGCCTAACACCAATGATCAGTACCTCTCTCCCACTTGCTGAAATTGCTGACCCTGACTCCTTTTCCTCTCTACTACTGGAGTTAACCACCAACACCTTCCTGTCCTCACTTCTGCACGAGATCCTCGCAAGCTCCTCAACATCTTTTCTTCACTTCTTAACCTGCCAACTCCTCCTCCACCATCCTCCATGACTGCTGATGACTTTGACAACTTTTTGATGGGAAGATTGAAAAATCTTCCAGACCTTTAGTCCTACCCCAACTCCTACGCTACATGTTCAGGATTGACCTTCTCTAACTTTGACACATTTTTCTCCTTTATCAACAGAAGAGATGTTGTAAGTCATCTTGTCCTACTATCCCACCACCTGCCCGTTGGATCCCATCCCTTCCACAACTATCATTAGTGACTCCATAACATCTGGTCATGTACCAACTGCATTTAAGACAGCAAGGGTTATTCCCATTCTGAAGAAACCCACTCTGGATACCTCAGACATCAGCTACTACTGACCGGTATCAGTTCTCTCTTCTCTTTCTTAAATTCTCGAACGCTCCGTCTACAATCAACTGTGTCTCTGTCTCACCCAGAACGACCTCCAAGAACCTAACCATTCTGACTTCAAAGCAGGATACTCCACACAAACTGCCCTCGTGGCCGTCACTCCAAAGCTTAATGCCACTAGATCAGCCACACTGTCATCAGTCCTCATCCTGCTTGATCTTTCTGCAATATTCGACACAGTCAACCACAAGACTCTCTTGTCCATCCTCATAAGTCTTGCAATCCGTGACATGACATGGCAATGATTTGCTTCCTACCTGGAGGGTCGGTCATATCAGGTGACATGGATCCACATTTGCTCCATGCAGACCCTGCAGTGGTGTCCCACAAGGCTCAGTGCTTGGTCCTCTTTTGTTCTCCCTCTATGCCCAATCTCTTGGTGAGGTCATATCCTTACACGTTTTTTTTATACCACTGCTATGCGCATGACAATAAACTTATTCTCTCCTTTCCTCCCTCAGACACTCTGCTCTACTCTGTTTCTGCTCAGACCTCAGCTTGTCTGGGAGACATCTAATAAAAGATGGCAGCTCATCAGCTGAAACTTTATCCCAGAAAAACTGAACTGCTGTTCATCCCAGGAGATGCATGTCCATGTCAGAATCTTGTGATCCCCATGGGTAACTCTAAGATCTCACCATCAGTCACTGCACACAACCTTGGGGTAACCATGGACAATCAACTGTCCTTCTTGTCTCACACTGTTAAACTGACACATTCATGCCGATTTCTCATTTACAACATCAGAAGGATTTGTCCATTTCTATCCAGAGAGGTCACTCAGGTGCTTGTTCAGTCCCTTGTCATTTCAAGACTAGTCTACTGTAACTTGCTCCTGGCAGGTTTGCCTCTGCATGCCATTTGACCAATGCAACAGATCCAGAATGCAGCTGCACGACTTGTTTTCAACCTTCCCAAGTTCTCCCACACTACCCCATTGCTCCGCTCCCTCCACTGGCTTCCTGTAGCTTCCCGCATTAGATTTAAAACACTGATGCTTGCCTACAAAGCCAAAAATGGACCAGCACCCATCTACCTTAAAGCACTTCTCACATCCTGCAATGCACCACACTCCCTCCGAACCTCTAGCACTGCTCAGTTGGATCCATCAACTTTCAGGTTACAAGGAAGGCATGCATCAACAGGGTTTTTAGACTGATTGTATTCTGTACATGTACCCTGACCTAGTGAACCAGGATAAGGATGTATTTATTGATAGAGACTTTAAAGCACTTCTGTAAGTCGCTCTGGATAAGAGTGTGTGCCAAATTCCATAAATGTAAATGAGTTTTACATTCAAGGATATGATTGGTATTCATTAAAGAAGAAACAGGCAAAGCAAAGAAAAAACACCATCACACTGAGCAGTATTCAAGACGAGGGACTGTGCAGTTGTAACCTGTCTTACTTAGAGATTAGAGGCATATAAATCTATATACAGAATTGATCATTTGTCACTTTCTGGTAATAATTGTCATTTAACACATTTTTCTTTAAGCTTGTTTTAATTCCCAAACACTCATCTACTGTTCTTCATTCAGTTTACCTACTGCTTCAGGAGCAAGTCATTATCTATAATCGTGTTTGGCCAATATCCATGAAACACACTCATTGATGATGACCTAAAGGGCATTTAAACCATAATTTGCATACAGAATAAAGAGGTGGTAAAGGCACAGTGAGCTGATATTTGATGCAGGCTGCTGATTGAAGAATGGAGATTGTCCATGGAGAGGAAGTGAGATAGTTATCTGCTGTGAGAGCATCCACACATCCTCTTAGTGACCCATATTCCTGACTGAACTGACTGAATGTGTTTGAGGCCTCTGTGTTGTCTGACTGTATACCAATCTGATCAGATCATTATCAGTAAAAAAAAAAAAAATTAGTCATCATTTGGCTGCATTTTTCAGTGCAGATTCTCCAACTATGATTAAAGAAATACTTCAGTATTCTATCTATCCTGTGTACTGTATCTGTAGTTTGGGTGATTACCACTGACAGTAATTTTTTTTTTAAATGGTTTGTACTAGAAGTCTAAGGGCAGTTTTTGGGGAAGTGAGTACATGCAAAATATATTTTATTCACTACTTTCATGAATTCTATAGTCAAACATGGTTAATTAATTTAAGCGCTGAATCCATATAATTTGTCGTTTCAGAGATGTTACGTCTTTTTCATAGAGGAGGATTTATCTTTAGGTGTTACTAAAGTAGTAGATCTGATGGTGTGCTTAACCATTATGGAAGGCCAAAGTAACTGAAATTACTTTTCACTATATTGCTGCTGTGTCAGAAAGTTGGATAAAAGTCACAACATTATAAGCTCTATATTGTTAGAATTTATTGGCTGTTGTTTTAAATTTTACGATATATAGTCACTAGGAGTGTAACAATATGGATTCAATATGAGGCTCTCAATTCAAGATGTCTGCATGTCCAACATTCAAATACATTCAACAGAGTGCATAATAAAATAGGCTATTTGTCATAAAATACCTTATCGAGTCCATATTTCTCCTCTAAAAAAGTAACTTCCTCTTTATCTCAAATCAGGAGAGGCTACAGGAGTTTTAAAAAAAAACATGCTTCTCCTAAGCACATGGTTTTAATGAGCCAAAACGCTAGCATACTATCATGCTAGTTGGCACTAATACTGTTGCATGTCAGCCAACATAACGTAGACAAAAACACAAAGACAATCTCTCTGGCCTAATTCAGTCCGGGTTAAAAAAAATGACCACAACAACTGGAAAGCGCATAGCTACAGATATGAGAACAGTTGGTATATGAATGCAGGATTCAGAAACAAGGCTGAGCTACTGAGAGTTTCGTGACTTCAGACACACCCCCTTGAGAATGGACATTAGTGGGAGTGGACATTTTGCTGAGACCTGGCAACCCTGCACACCATTGAAAGCCTGGCCAGAGAGCTAATGTTTAATCAGTTACGTTTCATTTTGCCGTACATCTAATGCACAGCTTTTGTATTGTTAGATGCTGCTGATAGTCTGAATGGATCGCACAAGCACTGTAAATTATTCAGTTTCAGTTATTGTATTTTTGTAATGTTGAATGTTTTAATCAATTGAAAATGGAAACCTAAAACACATAATCAGGCAATCCTTATTTTTGCTATATCAAAAATATATAATATTTAGACACCACTGTATCATATCATATTTTGTCGAATTAGAATTTTGTATATTGTTACACCCCTAACAGCTGCATATTTTAATCCAAAAACTTTCCTTTGTCTTTTATTACCAGTGAGTTTCAGAAACTGGTAGAAATTCTTGTTCGTAGTAATTGCTCAGGGATGGCACAGTGGCGCAGCAGGTAGCATTGCCGCATCTAAGGGGTAAAAGGACATCTTAGAACTTGTTTAAAATAGGTGAATGTCTTTATTTCAATAGCAGCAGTAACAAAGCACATGTGAAAAGCCTGACAGACTGAACCATGAGCATCTAAAACTTTTACATCTTGAATTGGTATCTTTTTGACTGAGATGGTCCTCTTTAATCTACTCCTATTCCCATTCTATGATATGTTCACGATGTAAGAACATTTCTTCGTGACTATAATGATTGGGACATTAGCTATATCAGGTTTACAGCACATCACCTGGGAAACCTGAGGTGTCTGGATTGAGATTACACCAGCTCAAAACCCACTTTTCAAACTGACAATGTTATTCCTTACATGCCTTACAGTTCCAGGTTTCCCAGTTCAATTCTTAGCTCAGATTACGGTTTATGCAGAGTTTTACATGTTCTTTTTATTTCTCTACATGGGTTTCCTCAGGGCTGTCTGGTTTCCTCCCTCCACCCAAAAACATGTCAGTAGGTGGATTGGCAACGCTAAATTGCCCCAGGTGTGAATGAGTGGTGGCCTGGTGCCCTGTGATGGACATCCCATCCAGCGTGTATTCCCACCTCACACTCAGTGTTCCTGGGATAGGCTCCGGATCCACCACAACCCTGACCAGGATAAAGCAGTTGCAGACGATGAATGAATGAATGCATGAATAAGTAATTGCTCATGTTACAGGTTCCATGCATAGAGATTAGATTTAAAAACACTTGAGTGTTCCTTTAGACTATTCATATTAAAAATGTGTACTATATGACTAGCAAGAGTTTATCATTTTGCTAGTGGCATTTATCAAAATACCTGTTTGTCTGAATTTTCTTGAAGATTGTAGCCTTGAACAAAACCAAGGAGAGGATGCGTCCTTACCAAGTGAACCAAGAGGAAGACGATCCAGACATCAAGAAGATTAAAAAGGTAGCAGGCTCTATCAGGCACCCTAGGCAAAACTCTAAATTACTCCTTTCCCAAAGCAGAAGAAAACGCTATAACAAGACATCACCTTATATATACTGTATATATAAAAAACAATGCTGTCATCAAACTGGCTAAAAACAGTATAACTGTTGCCAGCATTGAATTATGAAACCATCCTAGAAATGGACTCTCTTTTTTCATTGGCAGTTTCAGAAAGGACTCCAACCATTTTTAGCCTGTTTTGAGCACCACTTAATTTGAAAAACATTATTTCAACATCATAGAGGGTAGCTCTTTGTTAATATGTAACTTAGCCGGGCTCCTGAGTGGTGAAACAGAAAGGTGTTCACCCTATCATCCGGAGATCACGAGATTGAATCCTGATGATGCCACAACCAGTCCATGGCCAGGAGTTCAAGAGAGCAAAATAATCTCTGGGTGGGAGGGATGGCATACTATCTCTCCCCTGTCAATCACAGCGATGCTAGCCAATTGTGGATGTCTGTGAGCTTGGCTAACTAACCGAGACCAAAACTAGGGAGAAAATTGGGGAAAAAAACTTGTAACTTCGCCAACTACCAATCTGGCTTTTGCCCATTCTGCATTTTCCCCAGCTTGAAATAGTATCTAATATAATGATCATCATATTTTTGAGTTGTAAGATTTTAGATTTTTTTTACTTAGCAATTGACCTATATTACCTCTCCTCTAGGTCCAGAGTTTCATGCGAGGCTGGCTGTGCCGGAGGAAGTGGAAGATCATTGTTCAGGACTACATCTGCTCTCCTCATGCCGAGAGCATGAGGAAGAGAAACCAGATTGTCTTTAACATGGTGGAGGCTGAGACTGAGTATGTCCACCAGCTGTCCATCCTGGTAAACTGCTTCCTCAGGCCACTCCGCATGGCGGCCAGCTCTAAAAAACCTCCCATTAGCCATGATGACGTCAGCAGCATCTTCCTCAACAGGTGTGTTTGTGTGTGTGTGTGTGTGTGTGTGTGGAAGGGTGTTGTGTTCCTAAGTGTCTCAGACTTTCTCGAACATTTTCAGTTCCATGAGAGGTTTAGTTAGTCACACAGGAGTAAAATGATATAGCACATCATTCATTAATTTTTTTCTTTGAAGATTTCTCAATACAAATATTATATATTATAAATAAAAAGGGCATAATGATGAGCATCAACTTTAGATTTCAAAGATTTTTTCTTCTCTTGTACATGACTAACCTGTTCATTTCCTCTGTTTCTCTTTAGTGAAACAATCATGTTTTTGCACGAGATATTCCACCAAGGACTGAAGGCGAGGATAGCAAACTGGCCCACACTGGTTTTAGGTAAGCAACCTCCATTCAGCTTCTCCATTCAGAGCCTGATTGCTGCATTTTACCGTCATCCTCAGCAAAAGACGCATAGCGAGCTGTCAAGCAGACATCAAGGACGAGCCGTCTCTATTGATGCACAGCGCCTTAGTTAAACACAGTCAGTGACGTCTGACTTCCCGCTATCTCACCGTCTGCAGACACACACACTCTCACAACAATGAAATCCTCATAAAACGTTGTCTCATCATTCCAGCTCTGAAGGCCAAGATAAGCGTTCTCCAAACCTGCCAACAAAACCTTGGCTTGTTTTATGACCTTGGCTCTCAGATTAGGGGCCAGTTCTATTTCAGTTACTTCAGTTAGGTGGATTTGGCACAAAAAAAAAAAAAATCTAACTTACTTTTATAAGTTTGCAAGACAATTTTAGGTTGGCAAAATGTTTTCTGAACATTGAGGTTCTAGGAACTGGTTTAAAGAATATTCGATCTGTTAAGTTTTTCAGCGTTCTGAAAATTTTATATAACATTTGCAAACATTCCTACAACATTCCTGCAACCTTTTTAGTTTTAAGGATGTTAACACTATGAAATATGAGAACATTGTGTAAATATTTTTTTGGAACTGCCAAACTTTGTTAAACCTTAAATGTTCCAGTGACATTCCCTGTTGACTGGATAGTGTGTTAGGCTTCACATGTTGTTCAGTAACAAAAATAGTCAGAAATCTAAATTTAACACTGCCAGAATGTAATATACTTCAAACCACATCAGGAAAACAAGAAGATGATGACATATCAATATTTATTGCTTTTGGTTCTTTCGAACTCTTTTTCTATTGATTTTGATGTTTTGGATCGGTGTAGATTTCCACAAATGTCTGGAATTGATTTTGTAGATAAATTGTAATATTGGTGATAAATTCTTTCAGTGGAGAGTAAAAACCTTTTTCTCTCAGCAGTGCATATCAATGAAGAGTTTAAAACAATTAATCCAGCTGAACCTGTATCACTGTTAAAGTGCCTGACACTGTTATCCCTCCCTTTAGCCGATCTCTTCGACATTTTGCTGCCTATGCTGAACATCTACCAGGAGTTTGTGCGGAACCACCAGTACAGCCTGCAGGTTTTAGCGAACTGTAAACAGAACAGGGATTTTGACAAGCTGCTGAAACAATACGAGTCCAATGCTGCGTGTGAGGGAAGGATGCTAGAAACCTTCCTCACATACCCCATGTTTCAGGTATGACCAACACTTCTGTACAATCCCACAACAAAGCAAGCATAGCGCATCATTTTTTACTATTTATATTTTGTCATGTATGATCGCAAGCCATTTTATTGACTGATTTGATGTATTTACATTTCTTAAACATATTAGTCATCCTTTTTGCGCTTTACAAAAACATTCACAAATTTGCTTATTTTTTCCCCACGTTTTTTTCTACAGATTCCACGCTATATTATAACTCTACATGAACTCTTGGCTCATACACCGCATGAGCATGTAGAGCGGAAGAGTTTGGAGTTTGCCAAGTCGAAGCTTGAAGAGCTGTCCAGGTAATGTCTTATACACATGAAGGCTGCTTGAAATTTCTTCAGCCTGTCACTGGAATGAATGCTGAAGAGAAGTTTTGATATTTTTACTGATGAGCTGTCTGAGGTGTCTGTGTGAATCTGCCTATCAATGTTAATAGTCAGATAGAAGTCAAAACAGTAACACTTTCGTGTCTGTGTGCGTTCAGAGTGATGCATGATGAGGTGAGTGACACAGAGAACATCCGCAAGAACCTGGCGATCGAGCGCATGATTGTGGAAGGTTGTGACATCCTCCTCGACACCAGTCAGACATTTGTGAGACAAGGTGAGCTCCGTTCACCATCGAGACCCTGCTGTGAACCTCCGCTGAACTTTAGGGCCAGCTCAGATCAGGGCTAGTATGTGTAACTGTTCTTAGCAGTTTGTGTAAGCCTGAAAAAATCTAGTTAAAAGCTGGGAGGGAAAATGTGTTGTAAAAGTTCTCAGAACAGCTTTTTGTGAGGAGTTGGAGTTAATCCTAGGAGTAAATCTTAAGCATGAATTGTGACAGATGCATCGCCGTAAATCGATCAAGCACACCCCATTTGCAAAATAAGGCCAAAACAGTGATAGAAAAGTAATTTATCAGAGACAGAAGTGAAAGTTATTTGACTCACATATAAACCAATAAAAAATATTATTTAGCAGAGTAAGAGCACCTGAAAAGACCGAAATCTGGAGCCAATCACTCGAGGTGTACATTAGTGAATCTCCTCATATGTAATTTTAGACAAACTCAGTAGCCCTTTTTTTGGAACTATTAAGATTTTTATGAATACCACATTTGTGTAAAATGCTCCTTTGAAAAATTTCCAAATAAATCTGTTCGTGTCCAGCTTGATAAATGAGGCCCACTGAGAGTGAACTAAGCATGTTTCATATAGTGAAGATATAAAATATATTTATGTGAAGAAAAAAATATATATAAAATACGCTACAGTGTCAGTTATAATAAATGTAGCTCCACTTCCACAGAGGATATCCAGTTACAGCTTCTCCGTATTTCCTAAGGGGTGTTTTTGAGATTTAACCATTTTACGACATATAATTGTTTTCTGTTAAAAGAAAGATAGAACAAGATAAATATTGGAATTGCATTCACCCTGAGTGGTCAGGATAAGAAAGCGTTTTTACCATGAGATAGTAAAGATGATTAATGCCTTGCATCCCACCATGTTTTGCAGCGCAGATGAGAGTGAGAAATGTGCTATCATATATATAAAAATAATGACAGAAATAAAACATTTAAAGACAAATGGACAGAAATGCATGGGTTTATTTTCCCCACTTCAAGTTCAAAACAGATGTGTCTCAGATGTGTCAAAACAGATGTGACACAGATGTGTCTAGAGGTGTGTATCAATCAAACTTTCTGTGAGATTAAAAAAACCCTGTCATGTACACATCTCTATTTCAGAGTCTGTGGGACTAGTCAAAAGTCATAACGTGAAGCAGTGTGAAACAAAACATAACCACTTTCAACTGTCTACATTATATCCATAAACTAATAATTAACGGTTAAGCATTAAAAGACAACTCTTCTCATCATTCAGTCATGTTAATTACTTTGTAAGCAACGAATTTCATGTAACTGGCATTCACAAATTGGTGTAGCCTAAAGAATTTTTGAACATTGGTCCCAATCTTAGGCTTCAGGACTGGTACAGTTTTTAATTACTACAATTTCTTTTTTGGCTCTTTTACTCTGAGTAGTTTGAATGCTCTATGACCTTGAATGCTCTATGCCCAGAAGAGAACATTGCTTGATGTTTTGCAGGATTTCTTGAAGGTGGATGCAGTATTTTGAAATATAGGGTTGGATAATTTTATAAAAGAGGCTTGTCACAGAAAGCGCTTTTCAGGACAATCAGTCACACCAGCTTGTGCATCTTCATATCTCCCAATATGCACTTACTGGCTCTCTCACAAACATATGGTCATGGTCCATCACCATTAGGATCATCTCCACCCACAAATCATACTAAAGCACATAATCACGATCAGCACAGACATGTTAGTGATTATAAGTCAGACTTTGAACCCAGCAGGTGCTTGGTTAATGTTCAGTGCATGCTATGAGCATGGAAAACATTTTCAGAATCGGTGAGCTCATTTTATCTTTCTTCTTTCTTCTCATTTAAGAGGAAAAGGCTTTAGATGGCAGAGACCTTGCAAAAGCATCATTGATCTGTTACCTTCCTTTCCATTTTTCTAGCAACTGGCAGTTGCTCAGTGAAATAGTGACAGAAAATTCAAAGCGCACACACACACATACAGATACAGCTCTACTCCACCGCATGTCAGATTCAAACAAGCTTAAAATACTGACAGATCGCAAGGACCAACAAAGAACCTTATTTCTTTTTATTTAAAATGTCCTGTAAATGCCTCGCTGTAACACAGATGCCTGCTTCATCCTCTTCACTGCCCACACACAGATCCATCAAAGAAGCCCTGTGGTCCAGTTCACTTTGCTAAAACAGTTGGAACTTTCTGATTTAGACTCTATATGAAAAGTTGTGAAGGTTAGCTTTATGTCATCTCTTCTGATTACGCCTTCACTTTTATGAAATCCAAATATATATTCACTTGTTTAAAGTGAGCAAAGATGAATGGTTGTGGTATCCATACAAACTGAGATTGAAATGAGTGCTTGGATGGTCTACATGGAAGTGTAAGGAGTAAACAGTATGAGCTTTTTCAGAGAATTGTAATTAAGAGTATTGATTTTCAGTTATACTTGGATGCAGTTAAAATCCCCTTAAGGTTCTACTAGTGAAATACAATTACCCAAAGCCTCAGGATGTAAGATTTGGGAATTTTGCCATCTCTGCTGGAAAAAGCTATTTTGAGCTACTCACTGAAGATTTTTTTCCTTTTTTTTTTTTTTTTTTTTGTCAGTTATGCTGTGTCCTTCAACACCAGATCTTTTAAACTGATGGTACACACACAGAATTCAGGGCAGTATCCCAAACTAAATTCTATGCACTAAGTAGTGTGGCACAAACTAGAGGATGTAATTGTGTGGCAGTCTGGGAAAACCCATCAGAAGTCACTGTGGCTCAATTCAGGCAGACAGCCGGGTTTTGAACAGGAGTTTTTCTACCTGTAACATACTTTGAGAAATCTTATTTAAGGAAGCATAAATATATTATGTAGAAATGATTTTATTAACTTTCTAGCCTTGCCTAGGCTCTATGCAAAGGAGGAGTCAGTTTTGAAAAAAGTGGCTACAAAGCAGCTCTAGGCGGGTATAAAGATAGAAATAGTCATATTCATGTTTTTTTTAAATTACTTTTAGATTTTCTTTATTACATATTAAATCAATAAAAAGAAGTTGGTTTTAACGATCAGTGCATTGGTGCTGTAACATGCGGTCAGGGGCAGGACGTGAGTGTGTATACTCAGAATGCTCTTTATTAAGGGTAATCCACAAATTGTCATCAAGTTTCATAGAGGGGTTCAGAACACCAGCATTCAACATTTAAAACTGATAATCCATAATAGCGAATCCATCAAGAGTCGGAAAATCGGAAATCAGGAACAGGGAGACACAAGTTTCGAAACACATATAAGCAAGTGGAGAAAGCAACAGGTGGGTATAAATAGCCAGTTTAATCAAGGGCAGAACTAAAAATAGGGGCGCACATTTGGGAAATAAACCAATGACAATACGGGGTGGAGACGTGAGCAAAGCCAAACAACAGCACACACAAATATAAAGACACATATCGTGATTGCCACGCTCTGAGACGTGCTGTGCACTGAGCGGGATTTGTGACAGGCACGGTTCAGTGGAGTCAGAAGGGAATATTTACATGCAATTTTCTTCCTTTTCACTTTTGGGAGTAACCAGACTTGAAAATGCTTCAGTATTACATCTGATTGAAATACATCCAAAAGAGAAACATATTTCAGTTCAGGAAGACCTGTAGTTTTCAGAACTATATAGTGGAAAATGTCAAAATTTCACCATGTGAAGGGCTGTCCCAAGCTGCCACATAAATGTCTGCTGCTGCTATCATCATCTTTTCACTATTAAGTGTTATGTGTACTGTTAAGTGTTATGAGCTCAGTGTGAATTCCAGGGGGATGGACAGGATTTCTCTGTCTCTGCTTTTAATACCCCCCTCCCCTTTATTCATTCATTTTTAGCATTTTTTTCTAGCTACCGGTATTTCAAGAAGATGTTACATATCCTCCTGAGTGGAATGAATCAGTAGGTGTATATGTATGTATGTGACAGTTTGATGACAGCGACTTGCACTTTGAATGACAAGATTAATCCAGTTCCATAGTTTGGAGCTGTCATTGTCAACCATTTTAGCGGCCAAGTAGGCGTAACTAGCAAACGTTAACTTTTGCTAGCTATGGGACGTTAAGATGAAACAGATGTGACAAAGTATTCTGAATATTTCGTGGCACAAAAAACCCCTGAAAAGAAAGCGAGACAAGTCGGTATAACATTATTACTTATAATTACTGGATGCTGTGTTGACCCAGAATGCTTCACAAATTGGAAAGATTGATGTAAATGATTCGGTTGTCCCCCCTTTTTTGAGCACATCGTACCCTGGTTATGAAAATAAAAACTTTCTAGTGAAACGATTTGTCCTTTATAGGGCTTACATGCAAATGCAGAGTTCAAATAATGTGTGTTTCTGAGCTTTGTGTTTGGAAAAGCAAACAGAGCATGCATTTTTCTTTTCTTTACTACCTCATGCTCTCTGACTCTCTCTCATTTTCTGTCTCAGGCTCTTTGATCCAGCTACCCTCGGTGGAGAGGGGGAAGCTCAGCAAGGTGCGACTGGGTTCTCTCTCCCTGAAGAAAGAAGGAGACAGGCAGTGCTTCCTGTTCACCAAGCATTTCCTCATCTGTACCCGTAGCTCAGGAGGCAAGCTGCACCTGCTCAAAGTGAGTCAAACACACACACATCTCTCTTTCATATACAGCACCAACAGTTATGTAAACTTAAACAGCTGTCCAGCTGGACATGTGAAAACTCTCTGCCTGTCCTTTTAGATTTATGTGAATGAAAGGTCAGTTATGATTATGAACCTTACCTTTGCATTTAACATGTCAGTCTAAAATGTAGCAGCAGACTTGACTATTCTGATTCTCATGTCAGGGTTGTAAAACACACATGACAAGCCTCTCCATACATGTGTTTTTTTTTTCAGCCCTGTTTCCAACACTGTCTTCATCTGTCTTTAGTGAACAAACTTGTGCGCACCGCCTCCATTTCTCCATTTCAAAATTTAACACCACAACTGGCAAATCTGCTGTTTCAGCTTTGTGAATTCTGAGATGTTATTATGATGACTGGAGGCAAAAGAAACGGCAGTTAGAGTGGAGAAAAATGTGAGAGTCTTTGTGGAGCAGAGCTCATTTTAAATTGCTGGAACATTTAAAATGATAAGCCCTGCTGACCTTTGAAACAGTGATAGCACACAAGAGGTTGTTATTTTCTGTAATTGTACTTTTATGAGTTTCCCTGTTTTACATTCTGAAAAAAGAAAAAAAAAATGGTGGTTACACAGTCGGATGTGACCGTTTTTCTTTTTGCAGGACATTTTTAGGCCTGTCAGAGTGTGAATTATTTAAATAATATAACACTTCCAAATTAAATCACATGGCCATTATAGCACAACATAGAATCTGGGAAATAGAAACATATATTCAGGGCTAAATTTGGGCAAATTCTAATGACAGATTCTTGAAATACTCTCATTTTGATAAGAGATTGTCACGCATCATTAAAAAAATAGTATTATTGGTTTGTTCTTGTCTCGATCCTATGAATTCTAAGTATTTTTTTTAAATTGACCCTTCAGTGATGTGATTTTTTTTTTCTTGTCTGGTATTTTTTTAAATATCTTTGTATCTATTATTATATCTAATATCTATTT
The DNA here is from genome assembly GCA_022758105.1 of Pangasianodon gigas. Taxonomy (NCBI): domain Eukaryota; kingdom Metazoa; phylum Chordata; class Actinopteri; order Siluriformes; family Pangasiidae; genus Pangasianodon; species Pangasianodon gigas. The sequence continues at coordinate 7,499,768 of CM040477.1, forward strand.
TTATATCTTTGTTTTTTTGTAATTATACTCTGGCATATTCTGTTTATGCTATAACAGTGGTGGAGCTCAGTTGAAACAATTTTTCTTCCCCCTGGTTTTTTTTTTTTGTCTGAAAATAAATAGAAATACTCATTTCCAGACCTGGAAAAGTCTTTTGTCAATGGAATATTATTCTTATCATTAGACTTTCCACTTATGGTTCAAGTATTGTTTGATATTTACTGCACACTTTTCTGGCCACAAGCTTCAGAAGCTTCTTGCATCTTTTGCAATTTCTTCACATTTCCACACTATTAAGGATGTCCTAATGCATTTCATGCTTTGTGTTTTGATCATGAAATTCTTAATAAAAGAACTCTTAAATTCTTAAAAACTTAAAAATTCTTGAAATAATCTTAAAAAATACAGAGAAAAATAAGCATGGAAGGTTTAAAAATATCTGGTAAAAAAGGATAATATTATTATTCCTCCTACTGTTTCTTACTGATCCAATTCCATTGACATATGCATGCATGCACAATGATGCCAGTAATATTCATATCTAATGACATGCTGTAATCATTGCAGCAAGGTGGCGTACTGTCCCTGATCGAGTGCACCCTCATCGAGGAACCTGACACCAATGATGAAGACTGTGAGTCCTCCTCTCGGATCATTAACTCTCCTCCTCAGACCCACATGGCTTGATGACACAAAGCTGCTAATGCATTCCATATTTTGTCACAGGTTAATTAACTGCCAAAAGCTGGTCAAAAGATGGAGCTTAAACTAGCTCTTGTAAATGTCACATGGATCAATGCTATCATCATACAGATCCATTAGCTCCTCTGAAGGTCGGGCTGGAATGCCCATTTGAATGCTTTATGACCATCCAGTGATGTTCCTGTCATAGTTAATAAGAATAATCTCATAGGGTTCATTAGGTGGATTCCATTATTTGTCCAGTAGGTGGGCAAAGATACGCTGGTGGTTCATTTGGAGATTCAAAGTAACCAAAATAATCTATATGCCTGAGTAATGTATAAGCTTTACAATGACTTATATTGCTTATATTGGTATAGAAGCTTTAAATGTTCATCAGTATAGTGTAATTATATCTGCACGAAACATTCTTGCAATACAAAATTTACACAAATTGATCCTATAAAATGCAGCAGTGCTGAACGATAATAGAATTGCCTGTGTGGCATTGAATGAATTCTGGATGTCCATATGTGAGCTGGTGTGTGTTTGACTCTCAGCTAAGACCTCAGGGCAAGTGTTTGGCCATCTGGACTTTAAGATCGTGGTGGAGCCTGCAGATGCTCCTGCATTTACAGTGGTGCTTCTGGCTCCATCACGCCAGGAGAAAGCAGCCTGGACAAGCGACATCAGCCAGGTAAAAGAGCTGAGTGAAAAATTCTATACATAACCAGTTATATTTGCTCTTTATCTAATCAGCACTTATGAATAACTTATTGAAGGGTTATGCATCACTTCACCTATAACTCTTATTTAATCCTTATTTAGCACTTCTGAGTTCCATCAATGAGGGAAATTGTGTAAGTTTGAACAGGAAAATCATTAAATAGTGCCCGTAAAAATGAGAGTGTTTCCAACTCATGCAATTGTATTATCATCTGTCCTAATAAGGCAGAAGGCAGCAACTGCTCTTAGAATGAACCTCACAGTTTTTTTTTACTTGATGTAAACTCATATGTGTTCAACTGGGTTGATATCTGGTGACTGTTAAGACTATAGCATATGATGTACATAAGTTTCATCCCCATCAAACCATTCAGTGAACCCTCATGCCCTAATGATGGGGGCGGAGTCATCCTGGAGGAGACCACTCCCATCAGGATAGAAATGTTTCATCATAGGATAAAGCTGATCAGTCAGAAGAACTTTGATTTAAAGAGATTTGATTTAAAGGGACAAGTGCAGACAAACCATGCCAGCAAAATGCAGCAACAGAGCTGCATAACAGAGCCACTGTCCCGTTCTTTTTATTTGTCACTTGTCCGTAGATCGTTAAATATAGAGTTGTTTGAGGGCTAATAGTAAGGTTTTAATCAATTATAATGACATGGCAAAAACAACAAGATCCTGCCTTTATTCTTAGAAAGGCAGTAATGTCGGCCAAACTTCAACACACTGCAGACAGAAGTAATCCTCAGAATAAAACTTAAAGGTTTTGTGTAAATTTCACATATACCACAGAGAGATGACTTTATTGGAGAAGCTCACAGGGTTTCAATGGCTCAGTATGTTCTCTGCCCCTGTGTAAATTTAATTAAACACCAAGTTATTTTACAGTGTCACTTTGTTTAATGACTTTAGCCCAGTGTAGTACAAAGTATAAAGTTTCTTTCTTGTTCCTCTTGTGTGATATGCAGTGTATTGATAACATCCGCTGTAATGGACTGATGACCAGTGTGTTTGAAGAGAACTCCAAAGTCACTGTGCCACACATGATAAAGTAAGGCACGATGTGTGTTTTCACTCTTGTACATGCGATTTGTCTGTGTGTGTATGTGTGTATGTGTGTGTGTGTGTATTTGTGTATTCGTGTGTGCTGCCTGCTTTTAGGCACTTGTCCTGCCCCTGCCTTTGTGGTGTTTCTGTGTATTTACTTTCAGCTGATCATTATCACTGTGTGTGTTTTTTGAATGTTGGTCCTTGGTGAAAATGTTTTTTCCCCCATAAAATTCATTAGCTGTTTTTACATGTAAATCCAACACCACATTTTCCCCATTTCACTGCATCTCTGAGTACACGCTGGCTTTGGCTCATGAGGCTGCTTTGCTGTATGCTCCTCATCAGATCTGATGCACGTCTCCATAAAGACGATGTTGACATTTGCTTCAGCAAGACGCTCAACTCCTGCAAGGTTCCCCAGATCCGCTACGCCAGCGTGGAGCGGCTGCTGGAGAGGCTGACAGACCTGCGCTTCCTTTCTATCGACTTCCTTAACACCTTCCTGCACACGTACCGCATCTTTACCTCTGCTGCTGTGGTCATGGACAAGCTGGCTGACATCTATAAGAAGCCCTTCACTTCCATTCCAGTCAGGTGATTTAGACTGACAGCAGCCTGGTTTGTGTAGGCAGAAGATCCAGACTGCTTACTTTTTTTTTTTTTTTTTTTTACTGGCGTAGAGGGAAGAGGTTGTAGAGCTTTTAATTAGCAGCAGGAAGTTGAAATTACTGAGGATTCAAATCAGTTATGGATTGAATGTATATTGTGATGGAAAAAATCTGAAATGCTACACTGGTATAACTGGTGTATCATATAATTAAGTAATATTTCACAAGTAAGAGTGCTGTTGTACTGAATATCAGCGTGGCTGTGATTCGGCCATAGGCACAAAAATACTTTCCGAAGAAGTCACAGCTGAACAGAGAATCACATGTTCCCATGCAACATACAGTAAGTGTAGTAACGGTTTCAATGTTACAAACTATTGCTAGAATCGGAATTATATGTGGTGAACACAGACAAGCGGAGTGATACACACAGTGAAATGTACCAATGCTGTTATGTCAGCACTTGTGGAACACTGCTTTTCCAATCAAATTAGTGGTCTGGAGCTAACTGTAGTATGAATATATGCTATAGGATTTTAAACACTGTAGGCCAGTTTTTAGTAACAAACACACGAAGAAAAAAGTGGTAACGCTTTGCCTTATTGTTCCCTTAATTAACTGCATTAATTAACAAAAACAAACCATGAACTTCAGAATGGATAAATTGTAAGTTACAAAGTAACTTAACAAATGTATTAAAATATTAATGAAATATTAAATCCACTTGCATTGACTGATGTTTAGTCAATCCAAAACTAAAAATGAAATTACAAAATGTTACTAAATATTCCTAAACTTACCAACATAACTTAATACAAGCTAACCAATGTCAATTAAGCGAATATTAAATTAAAGTGCTATCAATAAAGTCAGTATTGTTTGATAAACTACTGAAGGCTGAAAACAATTTTGTTAATTTTATCATTTTAAAGTCATCTAAGACTTTATTTATTTAATTAAAACAGTGAATAATTACTGTTTCTATATACTGTGTAATATTGTAGCACATATTGTTCTGTTTGGAAATATGTCATATATATGTCAGTTTACTATACCAAAATTATACAAAACCCAAAATGATCATAGATTATAACTTTTTTCTAGTATATCATATAGTTTTCATTCTGACTGAAGGTGCCAGTGCTTTGTCTGTCTCTGTTCTCTATTTTCTAAGTTTATGACTGGGAAAACTAGAAAGTGTTCATGAAAACCCCTTTCTGATGTCAGTTGTCATTTGTGCAGTGTTTTATTGTTTGTTGTTCCATTTCATACAACCCAGTTTTGTGAATGTTCACTATTAATATAACCTCACTTAATATAAATAGGCTATTTCACACTACTTCTACTTACAGTAATACAACTGACTGAATTGTTTTATCAATAACAAATATGAACAAATAAGCCACTTGTGGCTTCTAAATGTGAATCAGTTGACAGGCCGTTGCACATAGAACATTATATACTTCTTAAAATCATCACAATCTCTACCAGTCTCACCAAATTTATTGTCATCACAGAGATGAGGAATTAGGCAGTATAAACTCTTTCTTAGTTTATGACTTTTGCACTACTGCGAAAACTGATAAAGAATTAATAAATCTGGTAATTGCTACAATTCTAAATTGCTAATTGCATATTTTTAAAGATTACTGTTTGATATAATTTTGTCATTTGTGCAGTGTTTTGTTGTTGTGTTTCATGTCCATCATTGCCCTCCATGATCTGCTGTCACACAGGATCCAGTATCCCTCATTTGATCGCTTGTCCATCACATCCTTCTGTCCAGATTACAGCTTGAAGCTGAGGAAGATAGCCATGGACCAATCAAAGTAACATATCATATAGCATCTCTCTCTCTCTCTCTCTCTCTCTCTCTCTCTCTCTCTCTCTCTCTCTCTCTCTCTCTGTAGCCTTTCATTCCAGTCACAGATAGATAGATAGATAGATAGATAGATAGATAGATAGATAGATGCTGCTGATGATTAGAGATTCTTGTGTATATGTAATGACTGAGCTTTAAAAAAGGTATAACAGTGATTGCGACTGTATTTCACTGACTATGAAGTTGTAAGGGAAGTGACATATTAACACAGCACAGCTGGAGATCAAAGCTTACACAACTCTCTTGGTCACATGAAAATGGCAGAAGATGAACTGCAAATATCATCCACAAGTAATGTTTTACCGTCTCAAGACTGCTATTATCAAACCAGTCTTTGCTACTGATTATAGTATTTTTCATAACTGAATATCAGCAATGATTGGCTGATTGGTTTACATGGTAAACTCATAAATGAATGAAAACTGCACACTGTCATATTACAATAATAACAAATAGTAAAATGAACATGAAAATGTCATTGGGTTAATACTACACGAAAAACAAATATCTAAACGCTGACGTCAAATATGTTTTCTTGAACTTCAAAGCCATGAATACTTTACAGTACAGTCTGCTACATAGGAACTGTAATTGTACTGTAATTGTACTGCCAGAAATATGTCATGTGACCATTAAGAGATGTCATGTATGAGATCAGCAACAGTTTCTTTTTTGTTTTATGATATCATACGTTGGGATTATGTATATGAGTTTATGAACTTAACAGTTTCATGAATAGGTTTTAAGGAGCAATTCTCAGCTGAGAACTTTCAGTGTCACTTAGGAGAACTCTTAGATAAATCTTAGATAATCTTTGTAAATATGGCCACTGGTTAGTTGTACTTATTTTCTCTCCAATCTGTAGCCTGCTCTTACTACTATCTTATGGCCTATAATTCCAATCATGTGTATTTGAATGAGTTTTTATTACTTTCATAATAAACCCAAATAAACTCCTTAGCAATCTCTGAGATCTAGAAGGCCATTTTTCTGAACAAAGCTGAATCACTGAATCACACAATCGATGATGATTTTTTTGCTGAAAGTGTCTTTGCTTAATCCATGTCTGCCAGACAGTCTTCTTGTTTTTCATCCCCATAATCCTTATTCATTTAATTTTACCCAGTCCTATGGGTTTTTTTCCACATTGTGCCTGCACACAAATGTACCTCGTCCATCTTTCATCTTTGTTCTCTCTGTTCTCCCGTCAAAGATAAATAAATGTTTCCCCCATTGGAAAATCTGGCAGGAAGCATACTCTCTGCCTCACACTGTCACATATGTTCTCCCAAACTCAGGTCCCTGGAGCTTTTCTTCGCCACCAACCAGAACAACCGCTCCAGCAGCACGGGCAGTGAGCATCCCAATGAGAAATCTCCCCGCCTGTGCAGGAAGTTCTCCTCTCCTCCTCCCCTCTCCATCCCCTCACACACATCCTCTCCTGTGCGAGCCCGTAAGCTCTCCCTCAACTCTCCACTCAGCTCCAGGGTGGCTGCACTGGACCTGTCCAACCCTTTGTCCTCCTCCGCCGCCAGCAGCCCCACCTCAGCTAACCCCTGCACCTCGCCTCCTCACTCCTCCAACATCAAGTCTCCTCAGGATCCTTCACCTGAGCAGAGTCCTGGTGCCAGTGATGAGAGTGGAGACACACCACGCATCGACGCACTCTCTGGAAAACTGCGTCGTAGCATTCGGAGGGGTAAGATTGCTTCTTTGTTGCTTGTCCAGAGGGAAGGATATGGTCAAGTGATGGAAGGTCTGTATTTTAATATAGCCTCAAGTGTATAACAAGTTAAATCATATATTTACTAGAATCATCTGAATCTCTGACGGATTCACCAGATTTATTGCTATAATATAGACAAAGTATTAGCCAGTATAAACTCTATGTCTCAGAGGGTTTACATCCATAAAAGCACACAAAAAGATAGAAAATGCATATTTATGCATGGTTATTTCTACTGCTAATGCGGATCCCTGGAGAGTGGTTAGGACACAGTGCTCTCACCGCTTGGGCCTGGGTTCAATTCCCGGCCACTGGGGTTGCGTGTAACAGTGCGCTCTCAGTGCCAGTCACAAGCCCGGATTAAAATTGGGGAGGGTTGCGTAAGGACGGGCATCCAGCGTAAAAACTATGCCAAATCAAATACGTGCGGACCAATGATCCGCTGTGGCGACCCCTAACGGGAGCAGCCGAAAGAGGAGGAGGATTTCTACTGCTAATGGATCGATGTGAAATCTATAACAGGAAGCTAATCATATATCATGATGCCTCTGGCAAATGTTTGCTTCTTTAAGGGGAATGAGATGAATCAAATTTATTAGATATCCCCCAATCACACCTCTTTATAATGTACTCATTCTAATCTCACCAAATTTTCCTATAAATTTCCCACCATAAATGTTACCATTATTTGGAAGCACCCTAGTAGTGGAAGAATGATTATTATGTTTATTGCTGCAACAACATTAAATGAGTAAAGAACCGTGGACTGGAAAGTTCTCTACAGAACCAAAAATGGCCCTTTAGGGAACCAAAAATGATTCTTCTAAGAACTTTTTCTGGCACCTTTATTTTTTAAAAGTGATGGAGTCCCCTTGGCTAAAGTATGACCTAAACATCTTCACATCTGACTGCTTCAGAGAAAACAAAGCACTTTTAAAGCCACAAGTAATGCCAAGATAAAGCTGCTAATTTAATGTTTTTTTTCTTTCCCCTTAAGCGTGGTTCCTTTTATGTGATACGGAATCCTGCATCTTTAATAGCTTTTCTAAATAAATGTGCTCAGTCTGAAGGCCAAATCCTAAAAACAACATTTTCCTTTATATATATCAACAACTCCTTGTAAACCACAGGAGCGAGTAATGTGCAAGCACTCTGCTTTCCTAATGCAAAACAGAATTTCCTAAGCTGTTTGGTTAACGAAGTACTCTACATTAAGGCTTTTCTGTTGCCTGCTGGTTGTAAAAGTTCAGTATGGTGTATCAGTCATTTGTCCTTTATTACACAAATGGAAATGTCATGTCCTCTAGTTCTCAGCTTTGTCAGCATGCTGATATGTTATGATAGGACGCTGATAATTGTTCTCCGAGTTTGTTTTGCCTGCAAAGACGAGACCGTTCTGACTCCTCATGCGGTCTCCTGTGGAGTTCCCGAACTCAAAGCTAACAGCTTTCAATTTCTTCTTTGCAAATTGCTAATAATGGGCCTGT
>CM040477.1:7508030-7526724 GCA_022758105.1 Pangasianodon gigas
CATGGAGTTTTTTTTTTTTTTTTTTTTAGCTGCAGAGCAGCTGTCCAATAATCTGCAGTTTCCTTTCAACTGTGTTCTGATTGTGTGTGTTGTTACCTGTGGGAATAGAAGTGGGGAAATTGGTTTTGTGCTTATCAAAGTGTGGAAAAAGATACTGATACTGATACTGATAAACCAATTTGGCACACGTCAGCAGTAAATCTGTTGAGTAAATGTTCAGTAGAACTGGTTCTGTTTTTCTGTTGTTTCTCTTTTTTTTTCGAGATTTTATGTTGATGTCTAGCTTTTTGCCATTTGTGGTGAGATGCCACAGTATAAGCTTTATTTAATCACAGGAAAGTAGGATGCCACAGTGTATAAATGGTCCAGAAGCAAACTCAGAAGAACAAGGGACTCAGGTCACACAAAGTACAGGAGCCATATGAGGCTCCTATTTTTAGAGTGAGATCTTCGTGAAAATAGTGTTGTTGCAGTTCTAAACTGTGATCTTCATTTCACCTTGTTTTCTTGTCTGCCTCCAATTAACCCTGCAACTGTCATGTGCAGTCAGATGTCACCCTTCGAGTACATGTTAAAATAACAACAGATTTATACAATTTTATTACACGACCTAATTGGCTTGCTTTACAGTGTGAGTGTGTGTGTGTGTGTGTGTGTGTGTGATGCTGTTATGAGGGAAAGTATAAAGGGGTTTCCTTCTGCCACCAGCTGTCCTAGAATCAGCCTCAATGGATAAGTTCATCCCTGAGTCTCCACAAGGCAGTGAAGCTGGAGATCTCTCGCCCTGCAGGTCGCCCTCTACACCACGACACATGCGCTTCAGGGGTCCTGGAGGTAACACTGCATTTTCTCTGTGTGTGTGTGTGTGTGTGTGTGTGTGTGTGTGTGTGTGTGTGTGCGCGCTTGTGCGAGGAAAGAGGTGATTAACAGAAAAATCTCTCAAAAGTTCAAATGTTTGTATTAAAACTTTCAAAAGCATTCTTTTTTTTAATATATAAAATTATGCTCATTATGGAGAGAAACACAGCTGTGTGCACAAAGTAATTTGTCTGAAATTACATTTTTCAAATTAAAAGCCTTAAGTTGTAAAATATCTTACATTGTTAGTTACTAGGTTTTAGATTTAAGGCTTTTTAGGCCATTCTTATCCCAGTGATTACACTAAAAGCTGACAAAGCGACAAGAGACAGTTTATTATCTGTGTAAGTGTCTAAGCGACAGCAACAAGCTTGACATTCAGGGCAACGTTTAAACTGAGATTTTCTTGATTCTACACAAATTAGTTATGATGTGCTAAAGTGACAAATCCAATTAGCTAACATCCCACAATTCTCTACTTCTAAAATTCAGTCACTTTGTGCTTTTAGTTTCCGGTTAACATTGTTTGTTTGGCATGCAAGGATGGAACCTTGGTTTTGTCTTTTCCTGGGTATCACACTATATATATATATATATATATATATATATATATATATATATATATATATATACACATACATACACACACACACACACATATATATATATTTGAACTATCCTCATTATAAATTACAGTTGAATGCAAAGGTTTGTACACACTTAGGTCAGAGTCTCCAGTCTCCTTCATATCCTTGGTCAGTCATATTGCTTGACAATTGTTGGCCATTCTTCTTTCTATTTCTGTCATAACTAAGATATAAACTGCCTTTTTCAAGTCACACATCAGGTCTGGAGCATAAGAGCGTCATGGAAAAAATTACTTTTCAAATTACTCTTGTTAATGTTTTGGATTATTGTCTTGCTGCAGCATATACCATTTTATTTTTAACATTTCAGCAGACCTAACATCAGGGTATGCTGCTACCACTTATCCCTCAAAAATACGCAGAAACGTACGCAGAACTCTGATATTAACTGAATTTTTTCAGAAACTGATATTAACTGACACCCTGGAAGGCCCAGTCCCTTCCTCCCATCTAACATTAGTAATCTTTCATCTCGATTTTTGCTGTTTGATAGATGCCACTCCTTTACTTTCTGTCAGTGTAAATGGAGAATGTTTTCAGTTCATTAATGTGAAATAACATCTATCAGTGTATGTTTTATTTAGCTAACATTAGACAAGTATGTAGTTAACAACAGTTAACTATATTTATTAGGCATGCCAAGAGAAAATTTCGGCCAACATAGTCAAAAACAAAGAGGCACTTTTTTGGCCGAAAGAGGGGGGAAAAAGATTGAATAGGCCTACAATGAAGTGTAAAATCTAACAATTTACAAATAATTTTAATGGTAATGATCCCTCCTTCCAGGTGGTGGTATTTGGAATGAGCAGCATGCCATATAGTTACAGTATCAAGTTTAATCACCATGAGGTGCAATATATTTATTCATACCTACCAAATGAAAACTTTTGCAGATGTCAGAAGGAATAAGTTTTATGTTCTTTTTCTGGTTGTTTAATCTACTTGCCTGCTGGGCAACTATAAATTAAAAACTAATAGCCTGGACATGAAATCTGCTTGTTCTGGGCACCCTGGCTGCTGTTTTATCCACTTCTGAATAGTTAAGAGTAGGATTTAAGACAGTGAAATCAGTTCCTATGCATGTGCTGTTCAGAGTTCCTGTTGCTTAATTCAGCTCCAGGGGAACTACTACACATAAAACATTGTCAGGCTAAATGCAGAAGACCTCGGATTGCTCAAAAAAGTCCAGTTCTGTTAATAAAGGGCCCATTTATCCTTGGGCTGAGTCTGTTAATTCATGTGTTTGGATGACATTAGAGGGTAGTTATGTATAGGGCACTTGGAACCAGGTTCAATAATATTTGTCTTATTTCCCCTGACACATGTTTATGGTTGGCACAGCTCAGTGCAGGGTAACATTATATCCATAATGTTTGTTTTTATAGTGCTGTACAATACCTTTGTTTAGTTTATTACTCCACTTATGCTGTTCTGATAATGCCCAATATTTCACATTAATGCATTTTATTTCCCCACTTGGCCTTTGCTGTGTTTCTTCCCATGCACTGTGCAGAGAAATTTCCACTGAAAGCCAATTCCATATGGTCACTCGCCCACAGGGGACACCTGGTTAACCTAGAGAGGAAAATTTCCCAAGATGCCTTTGATTCTGTATTCATTTATGTATACAGTTGGCAACACTGACAGGCTGACAGATTCTACTGTAGTCAAGGAGACCTTGTGTTGGTTTATTTTACATATTACCCCAGTGACCCTTTCCTTGAACATGTAACCTGTCTTCCTTATGTCATTGGTGTTTTTTTCTGTACTTTTATATATGTATGTTTTCTCCCCACAGTCCCAGCAGCAGAGAACTCACGTTGTTCAGTGTCTCCAGCTTCAGCCTTCGCTATTGCAACAGCCGCCGCTGGCCACAGCAGCCCCCCAGGTACACAGACATCATAAGCAACAATACAACAATGAGTTATGTAAAAATAAGGTATTTTCAAAATGTGGAACAGACTTAAGGGGCATTTTTATACAAAAACGTGTTTCTGCACATTTAGTCACAGAAGCTGCACTGGATTTACACTGTGTGATTACAGCTGTCTTTTGAGATTAATATCCCAGTTGATCCCAATGAACTCTTGGCTGAATTCTATATCAGACATTATTGCATAATGTCCTACTACAAAATGAAGACCTGTGATTAAAGAAAATTATTACGTCCTGCTGATGTCAGTCAATTACTGCAATCCGGGCTCTTGCACAGCAAAGCAGCATGGGTTTGTTGCTCTTCAACTGGGATGCTTGAAATAGTTTCACTATGCTGTAATGGTAAATAAACCTTGACACATTTGAATAGAGAGTTTGCTTCATAATTAGCTAGATTCCTATCCGGGAACTATAATTCATCCTTCCAAGAAACATGTCACATGAGTTCTCACAACTCACAACTTTCTTCTATGAGATGAGATTTTTGTTTGTGACTGAAAAATCAGGTTGAAAATTGGACAGTTGTAAATCCAAGTTAAGTTGTAAAGCTTAATGCTGCAGTTCAACATTTGATACTCCAAACTTGCAACATTTTGCACCTTGTTAAGCTTAGAAGTGCACAAAGTAACTATATACCTTATATTTCCAGTCTTCAACAACTCGGAGAGAATGTGTGACAAAGAGTTCATCATCCGAAGAGCAGCCACTAACCGGGTTCTGAATGTCCTGCGCCACTGGGTCTCCAAACACTCCCAGGTTTGATCAGTGTGATCAGTACACACTTCTCTCTACCTCCCTACCTCTGTAAGACAGCACTGTAATGGCCTGGACTTTGTATGTTATAATTACAGTATGATATCCAGGTTTCAGCCCTTTTAAATTGTGATGTATGTATACAGGAAGTTGTAGTGACACTACAGCAACAGTGGAAGCAGCTGTTTGACAATTTATCCTGACTTTGAAATGTTTGTTTTAAAAAGCAAGAGAAGATAAATTGATTTATAAAAGGGTTGTTTACTCTTTAATGATTTCAGTATCATTAGAAGCAGTTGACACGGGTTTAGAAAAATGGGAAAATTGCATACATTAGACAACATCTTTGATAGGATCCTTATGTAGTGTAAATAACATTTTAATTCAACACACAATGAATATGTAGAATGAAGGTCACCTAGACCTCATGCTATGCTAACTGTTGCAGTCAGTGATGTTTTTGGTATAGTACAGCTTGCAGAGGTTACAGCAGGGGTATTCAACTATAATATGTAAAAGTCCTTGCATACAAAGGTCCATATAAGCAACCATGATGGCTGAATGGTGGCAACAGTTACCTTTTAATGCATAACCATTAGTGATTAGTTCATGGTAATAAATAAGACACCAGGGATGGATTAGCAAGTCCTGGTCCCCCTGTGCAGCAACCTAAGCACGGAGCCCTGCAAATGCCATAAAATGCATGCATTAGGACATTACACATCCATTATGAGTATTTGAGTAGTGTTGGTGATACAACGAAGGCAGTCTCCTTGCAAATTAATCCCCAAATCGTCAAAGTATGGCTCTTTATCAAGCTTGGAATTAATGGCCAGCAGTAACAGCATGATGAGTCTTCTTTGGCCCATTTTAGTGCAGTGTTCATTTTTAATCCGATACATCAGGCAAAATGAATGTCCTTTGGCTTCTCTTTTCTTTTTTAAGTTTTATTTTCATTGACACATGTGGATTTACAGTTATCTTTGTTTTTTAGCTGCATAGCTCTAGCTCCGGTTGAAAACAGTTAGGACCTAACTGACCGCTCAGTGGTTACAAGTTCTCACATACCAATAACATTTACAAATTTTTTTCAGATATTGAGACTTCACATTCATTGGATCATGTTCTGTGTATCGTGACCTGTGTGACAGTGTAATGGCCTAATCATTCACCTCAAATCTATGCTTGTTGAGGACCACCTATTGGCCATGGTCCCAGGATGCTTGGTCGTTAATCCATCCCTGTAAGGCACATTAGTTATGTTTTGTTTTGTTGTTTCGCAGTGGCACATCATGTCATTGTGTTTTGACTTAATGCCATAGACTCTGAAGAGATGAGACATCAGTTTTAAATTTCAAAGGCATAGGCAAAATAGCACAGTTTTGCCTTTGTGGTCATTGTTTGCTATTCCAGCAGTCCTCAGTGTCCCATTATCACTGAAAAAATGTCTCTTTCCAAGCAGCCATGTCATTTTACCCTGACATGTTTGTATCTCCAAGTCATTCAGAATGTTAAACTCTGACCTTTGGGGTATGTTTATTCCCTCAAGTTGCTGATGTGCTGTGTAATAGTAGTCTATCCTCCAGATGAGAATAGACCTGGAGCTGTTTTGCTCTCTTAAAAGCAGTTTTGCATCTTCGTCATTGCCTTGGCTGTGAACACACAGACATCATCCAGCCTTTAACCTTGGCTCAGTGCCTTCTGTTTCACAAGTAAGCAGGTTGCCATCCTTGCACAATTTCCGTGCTATTATCACAGACAAAACCAATTACCTCGTACAAACGGTGCTGAGTCTTAATTAAAACAGCAGCAAGTGGACTTCGTTTTATCTCTCAATACTGCAGCAGTTAAAAAAAAAAAAAAAAAAAACAGGACCAAAATTATAGGGATAAGCACCTGAAGTGTCGAAGTGTAAATCAGTATTCAGTGCACTTCACCTCTGATGAGTACATATTCAATAAAAGCAATAAAGGTCATCGTCTTATTGACTAAGCCACAGAAACCTAGCTATTTGAAGTCTATTTTCGCCTATGGACAAGTGATCATGCTTGTTTGTCTTTATTGGGCCTGTCCTTTGCTTTCTCGCTGAGGATATTATCTCATCACATGTGTGCAGTCACCCTGCTACCAAGTGATGAATGTGGATTGTCAATCTGTGCCCTTAAACCGTCATGTAGCTTACATGTACTACAAGTAGCAGTGGGAAAAAAACCACAAAATCCTTTTTTTCTTGCTAAATGAAAACAGAGAATTAAATCTTTGCTCTGACATTAAATGTTTCCTGAATGAGAGTATAAATTCTCTACATTACAGCTGAATGGGCTGTTAGCTAATGTTGTTTATCTTGTTTTAAATCTTCTGAGTGGTTAATAGACTGAATAGGGAATTAGCCCTTTTGGCTGGCACGAGTTCTTTATTATGGGTACGGTTAGTTTTCTCTCACTCTGTGTGTGTGTGTGTGTGTGTGTGTGTATCCTGGAGCCAGCCATCACCATCCAATTGATCTGTAATCTTACTGGGCATTGCTTCCTCATAAACTTTGCTCTGCTTGCCACCCTGTCTCACATGTCTCCATCTGTGGGATATTAGAGCGCTAATGTTCACAGCTTTTACTGAGCCAAATCGCCCTTATGATCCTCTTTTGTAATTAGTGCCACACAAACGAGTTAACAGACGCTCTCTTTTTGGTCAAGCTTTTTCAAATAGTTCTGTGTTTTTGCTGTTTGTCAAGTCCTTCAAGCTTTTTCGGAGACACACTGCAGGCTAATTGCATTGATCTGTTGTACCCTTTTGTTGAATTATGCCAAAGCGGGTGTGGTGAACTGATCTGGAGAATGCTTGTTAAAACTGACCTTTCCAGTGGAATAGGTGAGCAGTGCAGTTCAGAGTGAAGAGAGGGGGAGGAAAGAGACGTTTAAAGTGAGCGAGCCTTTAAAGAGCATGTTGAAAGGTCTCCTTTAGATGGACTTGCAAAGTGTCTGAGCAAAAGCTGAGGTCAATTTAGTTTGTTTCCCTGACACACATGAATTTGTCTTGGAAAGCGACAAAGGATGCATTTAATACTAACCACTAACCTATTAATCTAAAAGCCCAGAAGGAACATAATATGAGGAAACAGCAGCAGCCACACTGAGTAGTACCAGTCGTGCCTGTGCAGCACTGTAATAAGGATAATTGTAGACCTGCAGTGCCAGAAAGCAGCACGAGGCGAAGAGATCTGCGCTATTAATTATCAACGGAACCCATTTGCTGCTGATAACGCCTGTCTCTCTGTGCAGTCGTCCATTCAGCGCAGCCTGATCGCTGAGGGAGAGAGCTATAGTGTTGTATAGGAGCCTGCAGAAATGTTGCTTTTCCCCACTGAGGTTGTTTTTGTTGCTGGGTTTTGGGTGGGTAGAGATTAAGGTGCCAAACGATCATTTATGGGCTTTTGAACTTTATGAATGAGTGGATAATGCTGTGATTTTCTGGCTTACCCCCCTTCTCTCAGCTAGAGATGAGAGATGCTACATAGCTTGACTTTACTTTGTAGTGAATTCTCTAATTCTCATTCTGCTCTCTGTAAAATTTTCCATGCAAATGAACCCTTTGGATCTTTCACCTGGGGGTGTTTTCAGTCCCTGGATTTGAGAAAGATGATATAAATTAAACATCTCATAAGGAAATTGCCGTCATGCAGTCATTTTTGCCACACAATAAATAAACAAGTACCAATACTCCGCTTTTTGATATGTTGGAGTATTAATTTTGAATAAATGAACTTTGAAGCTCTGCAGTAATTAAGACACCAGCTGCAAATGCTTGAAACTTCAATTAAGCAATATTGCATGAGCAAGAGTGTGGTTATACTGTATATTGGCACAGCTGTGATTTATCCATAGACACAAGGACGCAGGCCGAGTGCCGTAGGTAATCAATAAACTATCGCTAGAATTGGAATTGTATGTGGTGAACACAGACAAGTGGAGTGATACAAACAGTGAAACATCCCAGTATGGTTCTACTAAATATATGCACTCTTGGAATGTTGTTCGTCCAACCAAATTAGTGGACCGGAACTAACTGTTGTATATTAAGTAATATATAAATATTCATTCATATTCAGTAACTGTTTTAACCTGGTCAGGATCTGGAGCATATCTCGGGAACACTGGAAATAAGGTGGGAATACACCCTGCATGGGATGCCAGTCTATCGCAGTGCACCATGCACAGACTCATTCACAAACCACAAGACCCAGAGGAAACCCACTCAGACAAAGGGGGAACATGTGAAACTCCACACGGAAAGTAACCTGATCTCAGGATCAAACTGTGAAGCGGGAACTGTAACTGCTGAACCACTGTGTTGTGTCTACGAACTGGTCAATTATTCAAAAATATTCAAAAATATTCAAAAATATCCAAATATTAAAAAAAAATACTAAAATATTACAATTTTTTGGTTTATTGCCGTTAGCGTAACTGTTTGCTCCCCAGTTTTGTGTGGTTTCTCAATACACAGTGGCTTGCATAAGTATGAATACACCTGTTCCTGGAAAGCTCCAGAGCTTGTTAGAGAACATACCTAAACAAACAGCATCACAAAGACCAAGGAGCATTGTCAGTGTCAGACAATGATAATTAAGCTGTCCTTAGGATAAATACCAAAATAAACTGAGACAGTGAAATTAGTTTGGGTGTGAAGCCAGAAGTATTGTTAGATAGTCCATTAGATTCTGTGGCTACGCATGGGTAATGTGAAGTGCCAGTACCCCCCCACTACCCACATGCTCAAAATAGTACAATATAGAAGTGCTGTGCTGCCCACTTCAAGCACTGATCTGATCATAAAAGCTTTTTGCTTTGCTCATTTGTCATACCAAGCATGCGCAAACATAATGCATAGAGTCAACATCCAAGTGTGAATTGATTTATGGTTGCAGTTTGACTGACCTTTTGGTCAGGTCCTGATCAATTTTTTTTCGTAGCTATGAAAGTTTTGCCAGTCTAATTCATGTGACTGTTCCTGGTCAGCTGGTGTATGTCAATACTTTAACCATAGATCCATAAAGCCGAGGGAGTGTAATCTCTGATGATCCCTATCCACACTCATGTAGAGGGATGGAGATGCTTTAAAAGGTGCATGTAACTCCACAGTGACATTCCCACTTGAGAGTTAAATTTTTTCTGATTAAAGGGGCAAAATTTGTACGTACAACACTTCATGAGCAAGCTAAAAGATATCAATATCAATATTTTAAATTTCTATTCTGGCATTCTGCCAACTAAATCAGCTAGAACAAAATGAAAACTGCAGTAGCAGCTCATGGCCAAAGATTATGGTGGGGCAGGAGGACATTAATAACGACGTAGCCTCAAACAAGAGGTTATCACATTTAACTAATGCTAGAAGCTACTATCTAGTGAATTTTTAGAGTAACCCCGTAATAGGTTGTTGAGAGTTGACAACATACAGTCATCCAGTGTATACTCTAGCAGCTTGTTTTTGAGCTGTTTTCGACATATCTGTGTTCAGCTTTGCTCGATATAGCAGATCTGTTTGCCAGGTTTAACCCCAAAAATTTGGGTATTGGTAAAGGGAGACACATTATTCTTCTTTTTCTCAGCCTGTGTGGGGAAACAAGGTCATCGTGGTGCACACGCATTTCTGATGTACAGATATTATCCATTCCATATTCCCCCTTTCCCTCTCTCAATCTTTTCAATATATCTTACAATAGAAATGGTACTGTACATCACAGACACACTGTCTGCACTTACACTTTGTGTTTGTTTTGTGGAAATGTATTAGATTTAATTGCATTTTTTGCTATAAAACAAGATCTTGGTTAGGTTTTTAGCCCTAAACCTACCTTCAGTCTACTATCTGTACCACAGCCACGACTTGTTATAGGTTTCTCTGTTCTGAAAAATAAAAGCAGAAAATACTTTTACTTGAAACTCACTTTGGACAGTAGTCAACAAACATGCCAAGCACATTTTCATAGAACACTTATGTGAGGTCAAAGGTAATTATACATTAAGCACTTCGTTTATTCACTTTATCCTTGCAGAGATCAGACTAGTATTTTAGGGAACCTGATTTGTGGTTGTTTAATACAAATGTATTTGAGTATTGTATCTGAGCACATGTTGATCCCACAAAGCCTTTATGTAAATCAAATTACTTTCTGCTGTATTGCTCGAGTATGTGAAAGTTGGATAAACTTACACAAACACAGCTTCAGTAAGACCCCCTCCTAGAACATTTATTTTTGATAATTTGGTTGTTGAGAATTTAGAATTCATGTTATATAACTCCATTACAAGTGTGTTTGGAGTGAATCAGTTTCCTGTTCTTTTCTTAGTACAGGGAAATATTTTAAAATTCTTATCCACTAGAGATGTAGTGGATTAAGATTTGGCTGAAAAATGGTGAATTGTCATTCTTGTGGTCGTACAGGACTTTGAGCTGAATAGAGAGTTGAAGATGGGCGTGATGAGCCTTCTGGAAGAGGTGCTGAGAGATCCTGACCTGCTCCCTCAGGAGAGGAAAGCCACTGCAAACATACTGAAGTAGGTCATTATTGCATTATATAATGTGTTTTGCATATTTTATAAAGCTTATAAAGACTTTCTGAGAAATCTTATCATGTTGTCTCTAAAGCCAAGGTTCAAGGTTCAAGGTTCTTTATTTGTCACATACATATTACATACATGTGATGTAATGTAGTGAAATGTTTTTCCTTAGCGCCTCGTCCCATGGTGCAACAATGACACATAATAAAACAGAATATAATAAAATCTAGTAGACTATATGATGAGAAAGGTTAGCAGCCTTTGCTTACACTGTACGAGAGAAATCTTGTCATTTGACTACTTCTCACACTGCATAGCTTGATCTCTCTGGACGACCATGATGCCATTAGTCACCTCAGTCTGAAACTGCTGAGAAGCAGGCAGCTCTCAATTTCTGCAGTTTGCACTAAAACTTAAGGTTAAGCCATTGTTCAGTTACTGCTTCCATCACCTGGGTGTCTTTTTTTCTCTCAGTGATACAGTAGTTTGCTGATCAATTCAAACTCATGACACAGGCTGGTTACTCGCCGCCTGCAGCCTACAGCACGTGAACGTGGTTACCAAGCAACCACACCATTCTGAATATAGTACAGACTTACTGACCGTTCTAACTCATACATATACTAGATTGTGACACTGATCACACTGCATGACGTCTGATTAAATTTTCTGACATGTCAGAAATTCTTTGTGACCTTAGATAGGCTGATCAAGTTCATTTATCAGACATCATTTAACCTTTCACACTGTATGATTCACACACCATTGACACCACCACTATTAGTTAGAGCTATTTAGTTAGTGATGGCATTATCATACCGTAATTGTTCCAAAATTGTACGGTGTAAACCCGGCTTAGGTTTAACCTCTGATTTTTCTCTCGTTATACAGTGCTCTTTCACAAGATGACCAGGATGATGCTCAGCTGAAGATCGAGGACATTCTGCAGATGGTGAGTGTTTATCTGCATGTTTCTTTTCTCAACCTGCTGACACACTCCCTGGTAAAAATGTAATTCCATGAAAGTCATAAGAGCTAAATTCCCTAATCCTCAGAGAGAAACAGAGGGAATAACCAAGCTTTTATTCATCCTGTGGTACACACTACGAAAAAATATCAGGCTTGAGGACTGATTTAGAAACTCCAACAGCATGCCTCAGCAGGCAACAGGGCAGTACTTACGGCTTTAAACAGTGACAGAGAGCCTGTTGCTGTTGCTTTCTTCTGTCCTTAGAGCAAACACTGAGCTCTCCTTTGGGAAAGCTAACAGAAGCACAGCGCACTTATTCCCTCACTGCTCTATCATTCTGAAAGCAGTTTATTCACTACTACATTTCAATGCCTTCTAGCTAAGCTCCCTTGTACATCTTAATAGACATAACTGTATACCTGTGTGTTATGTAATAACATCAGTCTCCACTACACGATGATATTTCTCCCAAATATGCACTTTTCTTTTTTACTCATCAAAGTGTTATGAGAGTTATCAAAACAAAATGATTATCATTCATCATTCCTATGGCATTATTGACACTGTGCAAACACAATGCACTGGTAAAAGCATTTATATGCATTCAGTGTGTCCAGGCGTCGGCAGACTAGGGTTGCTAATTACAAACCCAGTATGTATTGTCAAGACTGTGTGTGTGTGTGTGTGTGTGTGCATGTGCGTGTGTGTGTGTTGCTTGTATTGCACTCCTGTTTTAATTGAAAATTTGTTATGCATAATTTAAATGAAACCCAGAGATGGCTAATTATAGAGAACAAGATCTCCCAACATTACAATAAAATTAATTATTAAATTAATTAAAAAATAATAAATAAAAATCACAAAGCAGAATATCTGTGGGTCCTTAATTTGTCTGAAATTACATTTTACAAATTAAAGGCCTTTTGAATTAAATCGTCTTAAATTTGAATTTACATGGTTTTACGTATAGGTTATATTTTAGGTTAATTTTAATTTCATTTAGTTGATTTTTTAATAGTCTTATTTTATTTTGAATACATTTGACATCACGTCACAAAAATTAGATAATACAGCATCTCACATGAGGCAGGGGCACGTTTTATTACCTGATCTCGTTCGATAAAAGATTAATTTGATTTTATATTAATGAAATAGTAAGAAGTGGTAGAAGCAGTACGTTTACTCTTAACCTTCCTAATTTTCACACAGTCTGAATTAGACAAACTGTTACAAATTTACATGAGACCCCGTTGGCTAACTTTAGCTACCTGCTAGCATATACATTACACATACTCTGTACATATACATCAATTTGGAGAAATGTAAATGTAACTAAGAAATGGCTGGAGAAGATTATGTAGTTTTTATGCATTTCTGCAGTTTATACCATTATATGAGGTTATTTTATATTTTATTATATTATATGAGGTCTTAATTAGATTTGAAATGGCATTGGAAAAAATCTTTAAAAGTATAAGATCTAGCTACAGTGTTAGAAAAGGCAAAGTGTGTCTTTTTTCCTTCATAAACCTGCACTTGGAACTTCGTACCTGAGGAAGGGCACAGGACTTTGTTGAAGTATCTTTTTCTTCAGGACCGTTGTGAAGTCTGTATGTTTTTCTCTTCCAGGCTGAATGCCCGAAGGCAGAGTGCTTTGAATCACTATCAGCAATGGAGATAGCTGAGCAGATCACACTTCTAGACCACATCATTTTTCGAAGCATCCCTTATGAGTGAGTACGCATAATATACCCCAAATAGTGTACAGTATATTTGGGGTGTCGGCCACTTTGTAGTGAATTCTCAGTGGACAGTAATAGTTTACTATATTGTTATTCACAGTGCACTGTAAATTCAGTATGCAAGCACTTAAGTATCAGTGCTTAACAAGTTCTGTATTTAAGGACACAAATGTGGTTGCCAGTTTGACAGTTTTCCAACACAAAATATACAGTACTGTGCAAAAGTCTTAGGCACCCTATTTCTTTTTTAGTACAAACTTTGTTATAGATTTTTATTTTATGACTTCTACATTATTGATTCAGTACAAAAACATTTTAGATTTCCAAACATTAGTTTTCCAGTACAAAATTAAATGTTTGTATGTCAGTAAAGAAAGCAGCATATTACATAAGAGACCACTTTTCAGACAAAAAAAAAATAATGAAGGCTGCTGGGTTTTGCTGCAAAAATAAGAAGCAAGTGTGACGGTCAAAGTCTCCAGAAGAACTGTGGCTGCTTCTGCAAGATGTTCAGTAAAACTTACAGCTCATTTCCTTATAAAACTGCACACACTGCACCTGAGACTACTATTTTTTTTTTAAAGCGAAGGATCGTCACACCAAATATTGACTTTGTTTCATTTATTAGTTTACTGCTCTTTATAGTATTTTTTTAAATGTAGAAACATTTAGTTTCATTATTTTTGAAGGTATCTTTGCTCTACAGCATTTCTTTGCATGTGCCTAAGACTTTTGCATAGTACTGTATTATACTAAATAGAATATATTTTCCCATTTAATGCTATACCAATGACTAATCAATACAACTTACTTGTCTCCTTATCTTTCCTTCTGTTTGTACCACTGTCTACCACTTGTCTTTGTTGTGTCTTCACTCAGGGAGTTTCTGGGCCAAGGCTGGATGAAGATGGACAAGAATGAAAGAACTCCTTACATCATGAAGACCAGCCAACATTTTAATGATGTGGGGGCAATAAAACATTGAATTTTTTCTTAGAGTAAACTTATCATTTGCGATATTGTGTGTCTTGTTATATGTTACTCTCTTTTCACTCTCTGTGTGTAGATGAGTAACTTGGTAGCCTCACAGATTATGAGCCACACAGATGTGGGCTCCAGGTCGAGCTCCATAGAGAAATGGGTGGCCGTAGCTGATATTTGCCGCTGTCTGAACAATTACAACGGTGTACTGGAGATCACCTCTGCCCTGAATCGCAGTGCCATCTACAGGCTGAAAAAAACCTGGGCTAAAATCAGCAAACAGGTCAGGGGCTGGCATTGCAACGTTTTCAGTCATTCTGCCTGTGTGATGAACTCAAAGTGTGGAAAGTGTGGAGCTGCAGAGAACAGATTACAGATTAAGCATCATTAATCCTGTGTCCGGCTGAGACAAGCTGGATTTACTTTGTGACTTCTTCTTTTGTCTCTGTGGACAGACGAGAGCACTTCTGGATAAGCTCCAGAAGACGGTGTCATCAGAGGGACGATTTAAAAACCTGAGGGAAACCTTGAAAAAGTGAGATTCTGGTAACATCTTCTGACTGGTTAGAAGGTGTTGATTAATTTTCGATAATAGCAGCTCTGACGGTTTATGTTAATGTGCTTGTTCTAATATACTATCGTTTCTATAGTAACAGTTTACACAGGGACTTGTATGGCAGATGCTCCACATAATCTCATTACTACTACTACTACTACTAAATAATAATAATAATAATAATAATAATAATAATAATAATTTCCGATACAGGAGTCTTTAGGACAGAGCGATTTGCGCTTTCCTGTTCCTTGGCAACATGATCAGCTGCTTGTTTTTTTTTTTTTTCAAGAGCAAAAAAGAGCGGCTGGTGAGGGAGTGACTGTTTATAGCTGTTATAACGTAAGTGATAACTAGAGCTAACTTGACTAGCGGGTGTTCCACAACATTAAATGAAATTATAAACTGATAAAAAAAAAAATGATGCGCCATTCTTTAATTAATAAATGTAATCGCTGGTAAATTGCTGTGGTATAAGAGGAATACAACACTTCAGGACATCCTGCTATAAGAAAATAATGCACTTCAGGGTGGTAAAAGCTACATCACACAACCCAGTTGTTGATTATTTTTCTAGAACAGCACACCCCATTGTGTTTAATTCCTTACATATTTTGCTACTTATTTTTCCATGTGTTGTGTCTGCTCACAGCTGTAATCCACCATGCGTCCCTTATCTGGGCATGTACCTGACAGACCTGGCGTTTATTGAGGAAGGAACCCCAAACTTTACGGAAGAGGGTCTGGTCAACTTCTCAAAGATGAGAATGGTAAACTAAAACAGGACTTGTTCATATTCACAAATCAGTTGTGGGTTGTCATGATTATACACTGGCTTTAGAGTGTTCGTGGGTGTATGAACATTTGTACTGGTTTACCAACAGATATCTCATATTATCCGTGAGATCCGACAATTCCAGCAAACTCCTTACAGAATTGAGCACCAGCCGAAGGTGAGTCAAGTCGTGACTGGATATTCGATCCGTCTTCACATCTATAAGGAATGTATTTCACAGATTTGAGTTGAAGCTTGACCAAATGCCAGATAGACCACTGGAAGTAATTACACAGTGACAACTTTTTGTTAACTAAAATTTTTTAATATAACTATGGGATTGATGTTCAGAATTATACCCTAAAAATACACAAAATATAGCTGATAAATTAAATTTAGTATCCACTTAAGGAAATTGACACAACTGGCTTTAATATATATTTAGCACTTTAGCCTGTGCTGTGTGCTCAATTAGATTTAATGTATCGTAGCAATTTTTTAAAATCTGGTGTTGTTGTTCAATTCAGTTTTATCTGTAATTCTTGTTCTCGTCAGGTCACACAGTACCTGCTGGATAAGGCCTTGATCATGGATGAAGACACACTGTATGACTTGTCTCTAAAGATCGAACCCAGGCTTCCTGCTTGACCTGCAGACTTGACATCAGACCTCCGACTACCAAACATGCTTCTCTTTCACAGGCTTTACTGACGCCATGATGTTTGCCATGGTAAAGCGTTACCAGTGTGGAGAATAAGGAGTAAATGAAGAGCAAAAAGTCATAGATTGAAGTTTGCTGAAGATAAATAAGACGTGAGCTAAGTCCACTGCCACTGTGTTGCGAGTCAAGGACTGTGAGTGTTCAGGTGAAAGCAGTGAACATGTGGCGAAGAGAGTGGAGAAGAAATGTAGCATGTACAGCAGCAGAACTCTATCCCGGAGGAGAGTGGTTCAAGTACTGTTCTCTCATAGCTCATGCTGGTAAATTTGTGCGTGTTTAAGATTGTGGGTTCTGTCTTTCTCCCTCGTCTCTCCAAGTCTGATGTCTCCGAGCCACATAGCAAATGAGGACATGCTTGGTACTTCCATTTGTTTGTCATTTTGCCAGTCTCAGTACATTTATGTCTGTTTTGCCACAGGAGAGTTGCAGTGAACCAAACCACTAGATTGTTGTTTAAAGGCTGAGTTTATCAGGGGAAGGAAGTGGAATGTTCAGTAGCTCTTTACAGATTCTAGCAGGTCACAGATTACATTTAATGGAGATGGTGCTTCATAAAATTATGTATGCTTTGTTTTTGCTCCTCTTGAATGATATAATTATAAATTAGTAGAATGTTATACAAAATAAATAATTATTTACAAATTACCTAATATATACATAATTATAGAATATTGATTGAGTGTGTATAAGGTGCCTTCTTGACACAGTTCATAAATGGTGATGTTTCCAACACAGTTAATAAATGGGAGTACATTTTAACCACTATAGCAACTTGATATCAAACATTGCTAACTGATGTCAGATCATGATTTTAGAATTTAGTTTTAAAAATATTCAAGCATTCGTTGTTGGATTCGGATCACAGAGTTATATAAAAAGCTGAAAAGAAAACTAAAAGCCATTTTATATGGTATGA
Organism: Pangasianodon gigas; assembly: GCA_022758105.1. Taxonomy (NCBI): domain Eukaryota; kingdom Metazoa; phylum Chordata; class Actinopteri; order Siluriformes; family Pangasiidae; genus Pangasianodon; species Pangasianodon gigas. Next base: position 7,525,445 of record CM040477.1, read on the forward strand.
CTATAACCCAATGGGCTATAGCCGATATGATCTGTTGGTGTACACAATTTATTACCTTCCTCTAACCTCCTCTAACCTGTGCACACAACTATAGGACCACAGCTGAGCAGATATTATTTGGCTGGTGGACCATTCATAGTTCAATAATATCTAATAATAATAATATCTAATATCTATAAATAATATCTACTAATAATATCTTGCCAGTAGAGTAGAGAGGGCTGAGAAATTGTGTTTAGCAAAAGAAGGGCTACAGTCAGTAAATGTACAACTACAAAATTCACCTTTATGTTCAGTGAACCTGATAAAATGACCATTGAGTGTATGAAGAAGGTCTATAAATAATGGTGTATCTTTGCCTCTCATAAAAAGGTGATATACAGTGAATAAATTAAAAAATATATATCTTTGGGAGGGGGTCAGATTGTAGCATTTCCTTAAGCACAGAAATAATGCTTAGGTCATTTTGCACTCTGTTATCATTAGAGCTGATTACATGATGAATGCTAATCTGAGGATGACTGATTGTGAAAATATTTCAGTTCTAAATGCAGAATGGATCCAGACTGGTCTTTGCTAATGCCACCAATTTGGGGTAGCTGCTTGATTTCTTTCACTGCATTACACTAAAATGGTTGTTTCAGTCTTTTAATTGTTTTGCATGCAACAGATCATGTCTGCATGCTTGAAAACTACATGAGAGATGTTCTGTGTTGATGTTTCACAGCTGTATAGTCTTTCTTCAAACCTCAGAAGAACAATAGATGACTTTCCAGTGGACTGCACTTTTTTTCACCCTTTATGCTCATGAAAGCTGGAAATTTCATATGCATATGCTGGCAGAGAGCTGTCAATCTGGCCATAAATATATTATCTACCACTGTGCTCTACGAAGACAATATTATTTTTGTCTGACAATTTTATTCAGATTGATTTCTCTTTTTTGAGTGTGTGGGTGTATACATTGAAGACAAACGAGGCAGGTTATAGTAGTGTATGGGTTGCACTTTCAGCAATGTAGCGTTGCTTACCCGAGTGTGTTATAGTACTATTTATTTCCTGACATATTTATTTGACCTTTTCTGTATATAGTATGTCACACATGGGATTATGTTATAGTGGTTTTTATTATTAAGATCATGTAATACTTTGATTTTGCAATGACTTTTCAAGCACTTCTAGTGTACTGTTCTACTTCGCAAAACCAGACAAAAGAAATGTAGCATATCTGATTGCTGATTGGATTTCTGTCATTTATCTTGCTTTTTTTTTTTTTTTTT
>CM040477.1:7526824-7544350 GCA_022758105.1 Pangasianodon gigas
TGTATGTAATGTGCATCTTGGCATCGCATTGCTGTTGTGTGCTGCATGTTGGTGCATGTCTAAGCTGGACATGTATGTATAGCTTCAGCACTACAGTTCCAGGCTTTCATTTGAAATAAAACTTCATGCTCATTGGGAATCCTGTCTTTTTTTTTTTTTTTTTTTTGTCCTGGACAATGGACAGCTACTGCCACCTAGCGGTTCAAACCAGCATAGCCATGTGCTGAAATAATTCTTTCACTCAAACAAATTTCAACCTTGTATTTCAACCTATACTATACTACACTACCCTATGCTACTCTACACTATACTATACTATACTGTACTATACTATACTATACTACACTACTCTACACTATACTATATTACTAGGGCTGCACAATATATCGAAATATCACATATGTAAATATCGCAATATGCATATCGCAAGGGCTTGTGAAAACTGAATGATTTTAATACTGTTAAGAAAAGTCAAAGTTTTAGGGTGATGCAGATAGCAGAGAATGCTTTCTTTTCCTCAAAAGAGCATGAAACATGTATGTTATATATATATAAAATTGATTTTACACACTTATACCATTATCGTATAGCATACCGCATTTTTCTTCAATATTGTGTAGTCCTATATACTATACTATACTGTACTATACGATACTATACTATACTGTACTATACTATACTGTACTATACTATACGATACGATACTATACTATACTATACTATACTATACTATACTATACTATACTATACTATACTATACTATTATACACTACACTATACTATACACATAAAAGCAATACTAAAATGGACAAATGCAGTGATAGTCTGTGGTGGATATTTTATAGCAAAGCCTGAAGGCGCACAAGATTTTGGAACACACATGACTGGATGATTCACGTGCACCAGCTTTAGGTGAAATGTGTTTGGACACTTCACACACAATGCAATTTTCAGGTTCCCATAAATCCTGAGGTACGTTTAACTAGAGACAATGCTGCACCAAATTCACCACTTTTAACATAAGCTTTATAAATTGTGAAGGAAAAGTGTCAAAACAAATAAAATAAAACTTACCTTCAGCACCTACAAAACAGCATTTTTGACTGTCCAACTATAACTACACTTTAATTTGAAATATGATCATTAAAATTCTTCAAACATTGTATTATTTTTGCATTAGGTGTGAATCCATTTAACATCCCATATTGAAACAGCCATAAGTCATCCAATATTGGTTATGATAAATGTATATTTTTGTGTCCCACAACATTCACACAACCCTTTTACCTGAACACATTCACCCCTATAAATTATTTGGAATATTCCATAAGTCACATGTTCAACAGGAAATTGCACCATCCAAATTTCCTGAAGATCACAAGATCATCTTTTATCCTTTATTTTCAATGTTATTGTGATATTGACTGATGAGGTGGTCACTCTGGAAGTACAAGCCTGTTACCCAAATTATAGATTAGAAACAAAATTATTAAAGAATATAATCATTTTAAGTAAATCATTAGAATGTCCTTAATGTCTTCATGCCATTAACATGGATGATAGTCATGTAAATAGTTTGACTCTGCTAATGTTTTAATTCTATGCTAAAAAAACCCCAGAAACCTCAACCCTGTTACCTTCAGTCCAGTTACTCATTTAAGATCAAATTTCAGCCCCCCATTAAAGTATGTCAGTTTGAGTTACTGAGAAATACTATTTGAATGTATACAAGTAGCAGCTACATGTAACTTGAGTACATATGACACTTCAGTAATTTAGGCTTGTCTTTAGCATACCACTGAGATTAACTTGAGTACTGTTAACAGGACAGTGTGTTCCGATCTAGTCTCAGTGACGTGGCATGTCCCAGTGGCTCTGAAACACTCTTTCAGCTTTCCTTTTTTGCTCAGATATGATCCCAGTGACCGCTATCAACCCTCTGCTGGCTATGCTAGTTTTAATGTAGGCCATATTTCACTGACAGGTTGACCTTTTTCTCTCTCCCTCAGTCTCACTCATTTTCTCCTTCTCCTACTCATTTTGCTCATCTCTTTGTTTTGTACTGAAGGCAAAAGGAGCTTCGAGCTTGTCTCGAGCTAGAAGCTTTTACACGTCTGTCATCTAGAATCTATGTTCCCAAGTTCCCAATGTTCCTCTCAGGTAACATACTAGCAAACATGAATGCAGCAAAAAGGACAATTCCAATTCCAGTATGACTGAAAATAACACATTTGTGTGTGCTGTGCTAAGTGCTTGAGACACTAGACTGTTAAATCCATGCTACAAATCATCCTTGATGTCCTCCCTGGGAACTAAAATTGGGATCCAAGATAAAATGAGCTGGACAGAAGTCAGCAAGATGATTGCCAAGGTTCAATCATTCATTCATCTTCAGCAACCACTTTATGCTGGTCAACGATGCGGGTGATCCAAAATCTCTGCAAAACAGGACTTGAGGAATACAACCAGGATGGGATGCCAGTCCATCTCAGGGCACCATGCACACACATTCACACAGTCATTCAATACTAGAGTAATTTAGCGTAGCCGATCCACCTACCAGCATGTTTTCAGGAGGTGGGAGAACTGCCAAGGATCAAGAACAGAAAACTTAGTATGTGCAATAGGATGCAAAGTTCAACAAAAGAAACCAAGGCCAAAAGAGTACTGTCTTCATGAGAGAGCTATATAAAATATATTCAGTTTTATGGCAACAATGTTCACATATTGCTGAACTGTAAGAGTGCCTCCCTCTATTAGTCAGGTGACTATAAAGTGTGGTATATACCAAGAAGATGCGCTATCATCACTGATGTTCTATATAGACCAAAATCTCCTCAGCCATATCAGCAGTAAGTGTATGGGTAGTGAATTATACTCTATAAGTCCCAACTTATTATTTGGTTATTCATCTTAAAGTGTAATACTAAATACCAAATACCAAATTTCCCCTTAGGGATCAATAATCTATTCTATTCTATTCTATTCTATTCTATTCTATAATATCTAGTACAACTATGATTTATATAGTACATACAGTGAAACAAATAGAATATGTACCTGTAGGTAGTTACAGAGTGGTGAATGTGAGTCCTGGGTAAGCAAAAAAACTGCAGTGATGATAAAAGTAATAACATTTAAGAAGCTACATACAGTACTAGGACTAAAAGATGAACTAGAGAGACTTCTTTCCCTTAACTTTTGTTCCTTGGCTTGATGCAGATGTTTAAACCTCTCTGTATCTGTCAATACCTGTGACTGTTTCTGTACTCTTTCTCCAAATGTGTCTATCACTATATTTAAACCTAAACCTGATCACCGAGTGAGCTTCTTCTTTTACATCTTAAACAATATTAATTTGAAGATTAATCTGTTTGATATTAATGTCTCTTTGGTGCCTGTGATTTTAGACCTTTAGGTCATGGAGACCTATTCATGAATATCTTAATATGGCAGACTGTAGTGAATGCAGCAGCATGATGTATGTGAGAGAGACAGACAGGGAAGCTTTTTGGAGGGTGGAAAATTACCTTGTGGAGAGCTCTCTGTGTGTGTACGTGACTGCGTGTGTATCCAGTATGTGTGGAAAGACCATGAGGTTTTGACCGAGCTGAGAAGCAGAAAGCTCAAGGGCAAAGTGTCCTGACAGTAGGGAGGTGCGTAGGCCCTCACATGCTGTCAGTAGAAATAGGATTGGCTGCTGGGATGAGCTCTTATTGCCAGAGTGGCCCAGTGAAAGCTCACTAGCTGCCTGCTGGAGCTACCTGCTGGACTGTGTGTGTTAGGACCTTTCCCCTTCTCTCTAAAGGTGAGTACAAGAAATCAAACAACTTTCATATTGGGCGACTGGATAGTGAAATATTTCACTGGATTTTTTTTTTTAAATGTATGATTTATAGTTGTGTTACTATCACTAATAGGATGAGCAAGATAGAGGATTATGGCCACAGTAATCAGTGCGTTCATGTGTTTTTTTCCCAGTATTATTGTGCATTCACATTAATTAGTTTATTTTTTAATGATTTCACCACTGATTACTCTGTAATAATAAAATACAACTGTACATTCTTAAGAATGTCCTTCAAGGATTCTTTAAAGATTCATTGGATAATTAAGGGTTCTTATCCTCCTTAAAGGGTTCAATGTGGACCACTTTCTGATAGAGAAACACTCTTGTAAAGTTCTACAAATAATTTTTAAGGCTTCCTGTAGATGGACCCCAGGTATCAAACATAAATATTTTTTAAAACCACAAAGATTGACATTTTCTCAATGCTAAGAGGAATCCAATCCTTTCGGAACTGTTGGGCTACTTCAGTTTAGATGTCTCAATGCTGTTGGTTAACGCTGCAGGTCATGCTCCCACCAGGGCCTCTCTCTCCCTCTCGTGTCTGTTTGTAAGCCCCTCTGACCGATTTAGAATGTCACTGTAGATCATGTGGTCAGTTGAATTAGAGCCAGCAGGGACTTGGCAGTAATTCCTAATCTACACCTGTTGCCATAATACTGCCTTCCCTGCTCAGCTCAAGCGTAGGACAGCACTTGTCTTTGACCAGGATTATTAAAACTTCCTGAAGCAGGTTTATAATAATGTCATAATCATGATGTTCTTTGTAGACGTGCATGCTTGTCCATGACTGGATGCCATCATTTTTTAAATTTTAAATTCTAATCTTGGTTGGTGTAACGTCTAAGTATACAATGACTTTTATGAAAAGTCAAGGCTGTGTGAATGTCTTATGCCAAGCTAAATGGAACAAGACACACAGGCCTAGGACATCTATGGCCCTGTGAAATTTGTGATGGCATATATTATCATGACATGAAATTCAAAGGAACATATGACACAGGAGTAGTTGATGCCCCAAAAACAGCAGAGAATATGCATATGAAATGATTTATATGTAATTTTTTTTAAAAAGAAAAGAAAATTCCACAGACCTCCTTAGCATGGATTTATTTTATGAACATAATCCAACTATTCAAATATTATGCTCATTATTCAAATTTGTAGAATATTATTCTGGCTTTTTGTTGGAGCATAAAGCTTTTCATTCCTGAAGTTTCAGCTGATAGAACACATAAGGTCCAAGTTGACATTATTTATAGTCCTACTTGTTTTTGAGTTATTTAGGTTTGAATGAAGCCCATTCAATTCAACTGATCAGTCAAATAGGTTAGCAACAAAAATCCACAGTAATAAATGTAATAACTTTGATAATGATGGGTTGTGATTTCCACCAAACAACAACAACAACAAAAAATCATGTACCCTCTGCCTATGCTTCATGGTTCACTTTGAAAACAACTGTAGTAAACTATACGTTTATATTAAAATGCTTTCCTTAGTAGTCAGGTGTTCCACAAAGATCCTCTGCCTCATCTCGTGCTGACCTTTGCAGAGGTTTGTGGATCTGGTTGGACACCTCTCTTAAACATTTCGATCCAATTACTCCCAGAGCAGCTCCGTTGGGTTAAGGTTGGCTGACTCGGCTGCCCATTTCATTACAGACAGCACTATCACCTTCCTCTCCAAAAATCTCTTGCACAGCTTTAAAAAAAAAAAAGACAATATGGCTTGGAATCGTTGGCAGGCAGTGTATATTACAGTTGCGATTCCAATTATCTAGCTACACTCTTTAAAAAAAAAAGGTTAAATCTAGCATCCTAAAGCTTCCTCAGTTTGTCTCTCTAGGGGAAGCCTTAAAGATCCTAAGTTAAGTTAAACTCTACAATAGAGTGTTTCCTTATCAATAAAATTAAAAGGAAGCTTTAGGAACCTAAAAGCCCTTCATTATCAGAAGAACTCAGAGGACTTACACTGTCTTTGTTAAGGAAAAGTTCAAAAGGATACTAATGGTTTTAATAATATAAAAAGATGTCCCTAGTAAAAGACAAGTATTTCTCTGCACTTCACTCAGGTTAGAGTTGACAGGACATCTGAGCAGTAAGGATGGCCAGCACCTTCGCTCGAATGCTGTCCAGCCGTACCACGACTATGCTCGTGGCTAGCGTGGGGGCTGGCACCCTGGCATCCGGCTATCTGATGAATGAATCTGGTGTCTCTGCTGCTGAAAGGAAGAAGCTTTATCCACCGAGGTGAGGGGTTTATAACTGGTGTCTTTATTACATATAAAATCCTTTTCAAAATTAAGGGCCACTGCAAATATAACTGAATCACACAGATGCTAGAAATTAACCCAATAGATAAAAACATTGACAAATCATATTTCAGCTAGGCCTAAGACCACTGTGTGAAATGGTCAGCTTATATATTCATATATATAACCTGAGGAACTTTGACACACTTGGATTATAATTATGGGTGTTATAGGTCACTTCCACTGAAAGAAAGTCACACTCTGCTCCACTGTTCCTGCCAAACTTTACATGCACGGAAATATGGTCCTATTTGAGGAGGCCTGGAACTACATGTACTGTGTGCTCCACACACATGCTGTGCTAGATGATAGGAATTAAACAAAAAGTGCTGGTTGTTTTTGGTTGCAGTCCATATTTGGTTTATTAATTCATGTATTCCATCTAAAATAATGCCATGTTACTTGTAAAAAAAAAAAAACAAAAACAATGAAAAAATGATTGCTCTGTCTATAGCCGGTTGCTTTAAGATCTTGGTTTAAGATCTCGGTCATCAGATGTATGCATGAAAGTTTTGAATTTTTCTATTACATTTTTTACACTATACATCTATATTGCATAGCGCCGATTACCCAGATCTGCGCAAGCACAACAACTGCATGGCGTCTGCTCTGACCCCTGCCATCTATGCTCGGCTGAGGGACAAGCTCACTCCAAACAACTGGACGCTGGACCAGTGCATTCAGACTGGGGTGGACAACCCTGGGCATCCCTTCATCAAAACTGTAGGCATGGTCGCAGGTGACGAGGAGAGCTATGAGGTGTGTTAGCTATGTACTGCAAGCTTAGCATGTTAGCATGATTCTACTTGGTCATAGAGAAAAGACAGTTTAGTTTTTTCACCCGGATGGGCTATTTCTGTATAGTAATAAGCTGAGTATTTGGGCTTGTAGTAAGCCTATTTTTGACCTATGTTAATAAACGGTGTTGTAATCCTCAGGTGTTTGCTGACCTTTTTGATCCAGTCATCAAGGACAGGCACAATGGCTATGACCCCAAGACCATGAAGCACCCAACAGATCTTGATAGTTCAAAGGTAGAAGATGCTCTTCTCTCAGTTTAGAGGCTAAAAGGATCATTACTTTGATTCGACAGTGTTCCAAACTGAATTCTGACTGTAATACACAATGTCTGGTGCAGATCACCTCTGGGATATTTGATGACAAGTATGTGCTGTCATCCCGTGTGCGCACTGGCCGCAGTATCCGTGGCCTCAGTCTGCCCCCAGCCTGCACACGCTCTGAACGACGTGAAGTGGAGAGAGTGGTCGTCCAGGCTTTGTCTGGACTAAAAGGAGATCTTGAAGGCAAATACTACAGTCTGACTGAGATGTCTGAAAAGGACCAGCAACAACTTATCGATGTAAGCCATTACATGACATTAAGATCAATTGAATGTAGCATACACAGACATCCTTCAACATCCTTCAATAACACAAAACAAGCTTTTTGAACATCACTGATTCTCAGTATCTACCTTTCATATCATTACCACCAGCAAATAGTTTCAAGGGATTTTAAATTATTGGAACCCAAAGCCAGGTATTTTTTTAAATATCAGTGAAGTTTTCCATACTCTCTAACACAAACATTGCTGCTCTTGTCGCATGCTGGTTCATCTCAGGAGCACTTTCTTTTTGATAAGCCAGTGTCTCCTCTCCTCACTGCAGCTGGTATGGCCAGAGACTGGCCTGATTCTCGAGGCATTTGGTAAGGAGTAGTTATTAGTGGTTAATATGTAGTAACAGTAGTCTGTAGTACACAGTTTTATAGGCTGAGATTGTAATATAAACTTTGCTGAAGAATTACAAGATTATCGTGAGAGACTTGTTCAGCTTCAACAATAGAGCTCAGAGATCAGCTGGCTGTGGGATATTAATTAAGGTATAAAGCATGATGGTATGTACTGTTATAAGGAATTAATCAATAAAGGAGTGGTGGGATGTGGTCTGACACACAGAGGAGTTACTGTTACTACCCCGAAGTTGACTACATTAGTGTAACAGTATGTCCCGAAGTGCTTTATTCCTTTTATACCGCAGCAATTTGCCAATTATTACATGCTTTTATTAATTAAAGAATGACAAGTCATACTTTTTCTTTATTTAGTTACATTTAATGTTGTGAAACATTCACAAAACAAGTTCGTTCCTGTTATCATTTATGTTATAACAGCTATAAACAGTCCTTTCCTCACTAGCCTCTTATTTTCGCTCTCTTGACATTAGTAAAACAAAAAAATGCAACTTGTTGTGTTACCGAGAAGCCACAAAGCCCTCCATCCAGAAACTTAAAGTTATTAGAAAACTTATAGCTTTACCTCTGACTGCTCCTTATAGGAAATGCTCCTTACAGGAAACTTCACCATATTAACAATTACATGCATTTTTTCTTTTTCTTAAATATGTGGAACATCCACCATACAAGTCCTTGTGTAAGTTGTTACTGTAGAAATGACATCGTATTAGAATGAGCACATTAATATACACCATGCAGATGGAACTACTGTCTGAGCTGCTGTTATAGAAAATGAATCAAAACCATCTGACCAATCAGAATCAAGAATTCAACAGCACTGTGGTATAATTAGGAGACATTTTGCAATTTCTGTGACCCTGCCCTTTTTTGTTCATCCCCTTCCTCACCTTTGTTTCTAATTGGTCTGTTCATCCCAGGATCACTTCCTATTTGACAAGCCTGTCTCACCCTTGCTGACTTGTGCAGGGATGGCTCGTGATTGGCCTGATGCCAGGGGAATCTGGTATGGTGCATGAGACTTGCACCACCAGACTGCATGCACATGTGTGTGTTATATTCTAGAAATGTATGGATCCACTATTAGTATTGGGGTTGGTATTGATCTGAAACACTGGATAGGTTTTGAATAGGATTTGACATACAGTATTTTGACAGATTTTTAATGCATGTGATGTTGACATAACACAGATCATGAATGTAGAAATCAGACACAGATTATCCTCTGTCAGTACGCCTGTGTTGTTTTGCAAAACTTGGCAACAAAAGCTTGCAGATAGTTGTCGTGGTTACTAAGAGTTTCTGATCAGGATCAGGTATTAGTCAATACTCACAACTCTGATATCAGTATAATATTGAAAGTGGAAAAATGTTATTGGTGCATGCCTATCAAGTTACTGTGTTGTGGTCCTGACAGATAACTCAATATGTAATTGTTTTTCTGATATGTTTGACATATGAGTCTGATATATGGCATGCTAATAAGAAATATTGTGAGCTTTTCATATACATTATGATGTTCTAGATGAAATCTAGACTTGTTATTTGAAATTCTAAATCTGATAGATATGTTATCTCCCAGGCACAACAATGAAAAAACATTCTTAATCTGGATCAATGAAGAGGACCACACCCGCGTCATCTCCATGGAGAAGGGTGGCAACATGAAGAGAGTCTTTGAGAGATTCTGCAGGGGACTAAAAGAGGTATCACTGAGCACAAGATAATCACGTTCCTTTTGTTAGCCAGACAGCTATATGATTTTGTCTTGGATTATTTTCTCATAGGTTGAGAAGCTGATTCAGGAGAGAGGCTGGGAATTCATGTGGAATGAGCATCTGGGCTACATCCTGACGTGCCCCTCCAACCTGGGCACTGGTCTAAGAGCTGGTGTCCATGTGCGCCTGCCTCTGCTTAGCAAGGTACTGAGAGCTGAATCATGCATGAATCATTTGATTATAGAATCAAGTGATTTTACAACCCTCCTCATCAAGGTACTGAGAGCTGAATCATACACGAATCGTTCGATTATAGAATCAAATGATTCTACAGTCCTCCTCATCAAGGTACTATGAGCTGAATCATGCATGAATCGTTTGAATATAGAATCAAATGATTTTACAACCCTCCTCATCAAGGTACAGAGAGCTGAATAATACACGAATCGTTCGATTATAGAATCAAATGATTCTACAGTCCTCCTCATCATGGTACTGAGAGCTGAATCATGCACGAATCGTTTGATTATAGAATCAAATGATAATACAATTCTCCTCATCAAGGTGCAGAGAGCTGAATCATGCACGAATCGTTCGATTATAGAATCAAATGATTTTACAACCCTCCTCATCAAAGTACCATGAGCTGAATCATGCACGAATCGTTTGAATATAGAATCAAATGATTTTACAACCCTCCTCATCAAGGTACAGAGAGCTGAATCATACACGAATCGTTCGATTATAGAATCAAATGATTCTACAGTCCTCCTCATCATGGTACTGAGAGCTGAATCATGCACGAATCGTTTGATTATAGAATCAAATGATAATACAATCCTCCTCAGAAAGGTATTGCAAGCTGAATCATGCATGAATCATTTGATCGTAAATTCTGATTATAATCTGATTCTAAAATCAATGAACTCTAAATCAAACTGACCATCATTTAGCCAAATCTCAGAATAATTAGTCCGAGTTAAAGTGAATTGTGATTCTATGAGAATGTAATTCACTCCATGTCTTTACTACCTCAGGACCCCCGCTTCTCTAAGATCCTGGATAACCTCAGGCTACAGAAGCGTGGCACAGGTGGGGTGGACACTGCTGCTGTCGGTGATGTTTTCGACATATCTAACCTTGACCGTCTGGGCAAGTCTGAGGTAAATATCCTGCCCGTGTCTTAGGACGAAATCTTCACCCAACACCTTAATAAGATTGATCAGTGGAAATGCTAAATCCTCAGACTGGAGGGCAGACTAAGTCTATTATACTGGAAGATGAAGGATAATCAGAGGGCACACAGAGACAGACCCATTACGAGCACACTCTCGCAGTCACACAACATATTGACGTATTTGTGACAGCTTGCCAAGATATTTCAATTCAAGTTCACGCCAGTGTCGATCTAAAAATATCCTGTCCACATGGAAAACCATTAGATAATGCACGAGTCACTAAAATGGTATAACGTGGTTGGCTTCTTATCCCATGATTCCTTGTGGAATTTAGTGTTATACTTAATCTGTGCGTGAAAAAAATCATCATATAACCACTGCAGTGTTTTTAAGGCAGATGTGCACATAAGAGGAGCTCATCTAATGCTCAAAGCTTTCCTTCATTTCAGGTCGAGCTTGTTCAGTGTGTTGTCGATGGGGTCAACTTTCTGATTGAATGTGAGAAGAAACTGGAGAAAGGCCAGGACATCAAAATCCCAGCACCCATTGTTCAGTTCAGGAAATGAGCATCTTCCATCTGAGTATGTCCAGTTGGGAGCTAGGCTGATGAGAAACCCACAGGCCATGCCCTCTGCAATCTTCACTACTACTGCAGGTCTTACTGGAAATCTCGTTCCAATAAATCCTCCTAATAAAACAGCTCTGTGGGTTTGGTGGATTTTGTCTAGAGCCTTCGAACGGTAATGCAATGGGTAAAATGGTTTCAGTGTGTAGTAGTCAAGTCTACAGGTTAAACACATCTGTGACATTGATATATATATTTTTATATAATAGCACAGAATGCACAGGAAGAAAGAACACATGTTAATATATTAGATGAATGAGCTATGGGGAATATTACAACATTATGCTTTTTCAAAACAGCTGAAAACAAAACCATTTATTTTTTTTTCATTTAAACTATTTTCTTCTGAGCTTTTTTCTCTGCTATACATGTCAAAGCTGGGAGTTAATTCTGTTATACAGTACTTAGCTAAGCTAATTACATTTTGGTTAGACAGCTAAAGAATATTGAAACAATGTCCACATCCTTGCAAACATGCTTCCTTAGAGAGAGTACGTGATGGCTGGTAGTATCCAAATAGTCAAATAATTGATAATAATAAGTTAACTTATTGGTGGTTTAAAAGGTTTGGTCTGAGATCAAATGTGTAATACACTGTATTGTATACACAGGGGCAATAGATTCTTTCCTTGCTATTTAATTCATCTGGATTCGATTACCCTATTTCCTATCATTTACACTGCACATTGTATCTAATACAGTGTGTTAATGAACAGTTATACCGGTCCACACACCATGACCTAGCCTGTCTTGTCTAATCAGCACAAAGCTAAGACTTTCTACTGGGCTGATTTCCTTTCCTGCAAGTGGATTAATGACGTGTGCCTCATAATACCATTACAACCCACAGCAGAGGGCACATACTGTGGCATGGGGTGGAGGAAGAGTAGTATGTGTGTCCAAGCAGAAATCATTTCGCGTTGAACTATGACCAGCCGTCCTTCTCTAATGCAATGCTAATCACAAATCAGTGCATTATGGTGACTTCTTGACTAAGTGGTTACGACACTGTGTGCCATTTAGAGTGACTATTAACACGTAGCTCAGAGGCTTGACGTGAATCCAGGTGTATTTTTAGTAGGCTATTGTGTGGCACTGTGGGGAATGAATGAGGAAGAATATATATTATATACAGTTTTCAATACTCCAACTAATAACAACACATAAATGAATACATATACATGTACATCATACATAACATCAAACATAAAACACTGATAAACTCTACATTCCACAAAGAATTTCAGGCTGTGTATTAAATTATTCAGTTCCTGGAAACATGTTATAAAAGAGCTTTTATTTAATGACCTCCATCATCAAAAAAGTCTCATATTTCCTTACAGAAAAGTCACATGAATGTCACGTGTGAATGATTTACGCATTTATGCATCTGGTTATTAGACACTTCACATGTTATATTTCACCCATTTTTCACATGTAGAACATGCTTTTAATTCCATGTAATTTCCCCCATATTTATTCATTTTTCACATGTAATCTAGGCCTATGTGTTTATTTTAATCCACATTTTCACATGTTAATTTTAAGCCACATGTAGTGCATGTGGCTTTTATTTTCACATGTGATTTCTCACATGCTTGATTTATTTTCTCATTAATGTTTGACATGTGGTTTCATTTTTCAGATATGATTTTCTCACATGATCATATACTGAATTGTTCATGTGTGTTTATTTTCAGTTCACATGTGTTTTCAGGTCTTCAAAATGCACTTTCATATAATCACATGTGAAATGTATGAGGTTTTTACATAGAAGTTGTAAGGAATAAGTGAAAGCAAGAGGATGATTATACAGACGAGGCCATACTATGCTTAGTTTTGAACTTTGGTCTCTGAACTGTGGTGTTACAATGAAATTCATATTAATAATATTACAACTTAATATTATAACTCACACATTCTTTGATTTTTTTCCAAACAAATTTATGCCAGAGCAAAACACTGGTTTGTGTATATTATGTAAAGAGTTATCAAGCTTGTGTGCTGCTGACTGACTGTCAGGAAACCAGCAGGTGGCAGTAAGGAAACATGAGAAAAACACTAATTCTCGCTACACTTGCTATAGACAAACACACTGTCAGATATGTTCAGTCTTAACAGGCCTAACAGGCAGGATTATTACCTAGATTTGATGCAGATTATTCAGATAAACACACTGTGAAAAATCCATCATAAAATCATAAAGCAGCATCCTAGCTGTGATTCAAATAACTAGCATAACTAACAGAACAGATACAACTTTACATTCAGGGTTTTATATTCTTCTGTGTGTTATTTTATATCTGTTTCATCGCAGGTGCAATTAAATGTAATGCATTTGTGCAGGATAATTGGGTATCAAAAACACCAGGGGATTACCAGATTATGATAGACAACCCACTCAGGTCCCAGACAGGGCCATCCTGCTGGTCACGGATGTGTGCACTGTTTGGATAGACATGAGATGGCACGCTTGTGGCTGTGACCTTCATGGTGGCTTGCTCCCCTCTCCGGCACTGATTTCTGATTTACCGCCGAGCTGTCGCTCCTGTCAGGGCCTGTGGGGTGCTTTCCATGCTCTGACAGTGGAAATCAAGGGCAAGTATAGGTGGCGAAGCAGGAAGGCTACAGCAAAGGGCATGGAAACATGTTTCAAAAGCAATGTCTGCTTCATGTGTTGAAAGTACTCTATTTTTTTAGGACTGTCAAAGGGCTTTGATGAGTCCCGTTGTGTGGCTCTTTATCAGTATCATCCAGCTTGTGACTGGGACTGGGTTTACGCCACAGCTTCTTACAATGCAAAGTTGCTGCTGTAGAGTCATTGTTGCTTTAATTAGAGCACCAGAGGAAGGAACATTTTAGTATAGTGCATGTTCTGACACTGGATTCAACTCATAATAGCCTTGGTAATTAGCTACACTAAATTATGTCTGAGAGCCAGAAAGATTTATATATGCCTGACTTACCACAACATTACAAAGTTTAAATTTTTCTCTAACCCAATATATCACTCAACAACCCCTATCTACTGACATCTTGCAATCATCTGATTATCATACGATGTTTACCATAAATTTGGCACAGTGCAGAAAATAAGAAATGTGCCTCTGTAGGGAGCAGGCAAGCACAGGAGGTTGAGGGAGTCTGGGCCTCTCAGAGCAGATGCTGAGGCTGATGATGATCGATGTGTACGCGAAGCTTGTTCAGGGACCGGGGGAGCTTTTCACACACTCTGCCCATTCTGTTGTTTCAATGAGATCTCATCCACTAATTCTCTGAGACAATTAACTTTATATGGAAAGTGAAAGACCATACCGAAACGGGCCTTGTTTTATCTGCCTGTGTTTTTTTCCCCTGTAATTTTTAGGTAAGGACTACAGATTTTGAATACAAATATTTAATAATACATACTGTATATACCTACAGGTGACATATTAAAGGAAAAACTAACCTAAAGTGTATCAGTAAGGTGTTGGGCCATCACAAGTTGCCAGAACAGCTTCAGTGTGCACTGGCATAGATTCTACAAGTCTCTGGAACTGTACTGGAGGCATGAACACTGTTCTTCCAAAAGATATTCCCTCAGTTGGTGTTTTGATGATGGTGGTGGAGAGCGCTGTCTAACACATCGGTTCAGAATCTTCTATAGGTGTTCATTTGGGTTGAGATCTGGTGACTGTGATGCCCAGAGAATATGATTTACATCACTTTCATCCTCATCAAACCATTCAGTGGTCCTCGAGCCCTGTGGATGGGGGCAGGGTCATCCTGAAAGAAACCACTCCCATCAGGATAGAAATGTTTCATCATAGGATAAAGGTGATCAGTCAGAATAACTTTGTATTGATTTGCAGTGACCCTTTATTCTAAGGGGACAAGTGAACCCGAACCATGCCAGCAAAATGCTTCCTATCATATAACAGAGCTGCCAGAGTTTCCTTTAATTTGTCACCAAATTATCTATTATATGCATTATATGCAAAAGACATATTCTTTCCTGTTGTGTTACTTTGTTTCATTTACAAAAGACATTTTACTGAAACCATGCATAGGCTATATATAATTATGCTATTCTATATTGTGTGCTTATTTTACACTGCTAAATATGTCACATTTAATTGTACTTTCTTTGTTTTCAGAGCTTTGCTTATGTATACTCTGTGATAATGTAACACAATGCATTAATTACTTTTTTTATTTTAAATCTTTTTGCTCCACAAACTGTTATTACTACACTTGACCTACCACACGTACATTGATTTGTCGATTTGTCAGTGAATGACAAGTCTCTTCTGACTGCCTGACTCTTTTTGTAAGTGCATTTACACACAAGCTGACCATTTATTGTGTCAGTGGTTGGTCAAAGCAGATATTTGTGGCCTGTAAAGAATCCCCAATGGCAACTGCTTCAAAGCACACAAAGGATGCAGGAGCAAAACATGTCTCTGATTACTCGCTAATTGGTTCCAATCCTACTCCATCCCATGTGGACAAAAAGGCATCTCTGTCGGTTGTCAATCACTAGATCTCAGTGTTCTCAGATTTTCCTATCTCACCGTCTGAGAGATGGCTGAGTTCATGTATGTGTGTTTGAGAGAGAGAGAGAGAGAGAGAGAGAGAGAGATTCACCAGTTGTCTGTACAGTATTAAAAACACATATAGCAACGTCTCCTGATGCGTATTTTATAGTCTCAAAAAATATTGTTACTTAATTTTTAATTTAATTGTGTGTGTGTGTGTGTGTGTGTGTGTGTGTATTACTTTCAAGGATTCAATGATTTTATAGCTATTTAATTTTTTTTAAATCAGTCAGACAAAGACTATGTTTTTATATAATTATTTAGATTATTTAGATGCATCCTTTAAAGGATTTAAAGGACGAAAATGACCGGAGAATGGAGTCCTGTAATGATCTGCTATACTGAGTTAAGTCTCAGCCTCGCAAGACAGCTAACAAACACAATACTGGAGTGCTTATTAGCAAAATGATTTTTTGTTGCCTGTGACACATTGCCCAGATATTACAGTGTGTGTCATATAGCACGTGCCAGCACAGGCTATTTTCTGACAGCAAATATGATCAGAAAGGACATCCTTGAATCCTCATATAGTCAGTTTCTAATGGTACAGGATTAGAAACTGATTAGTAACTAATATTTATGTAGTGATTTGTGCTGGTGATGTTTGGTACTAATCATAAGAGCAGTCTGTTCAAATCTCTCAATCTTCTCATGTGTTCACTTAAATGACCTAATCTTGTAATACATCCATATGCTCTTCTATGCAAAGATGGACCATTCTCAATTTTGACGTTACTGAAAATGATTTTATTCACCCATTTACAATAAATTGATATAAACCTGCCCAGGTGTGTTGCATTTGGTAGGATTAACGTTTAAGAAAAAACACATTTCAGTAATAAGCACATACAGTAAGTCAAAACATATCACAAACAGACCAGCAGGTAACAAGAATTAGTTTTATCTACACAAGTATCCTATTCAAGATCATTTTGCGTTATGTAAATTTCCCTTGCTCTTTCTTGCCAATACATGCAGCTGAATCGGATTATTTGAGAATTTACTCATTATACATCTTATTCGTTGCCTGTACAAAATTGGAAAGGAAAGAAAAAATCCACACGTGACCCATGCTTTAAACCAATCATAGCATGCAGTACACGTGGCTGCCTTTAACATATATAAAAATGAACATTAATAAATATTTCATCAGTGAAGTAAGCCAACAGCACGCGCTGCTGTTCTCTGATAAATGATCAACAACAAGCATGATGAATATAAATAAATAAATAAATAATCGTCAATAAATACGAAACCGAATATTAATTGTTAAGGACATTAAAAGAAAAAAAAATAGTTAATAAATAACAAATCGTATCCAACACGCGAATTAAAGTATACGTTTTAAAACGTGGACGCTATTACTACTGCGCATGTGCGTCAAACACCGTCCAGATGTTGTTGAGATTCCGCTTTTTTTCCTTTAAGGCTGCCAATTTGTCATTTCACAGTTACGAGCTCGGATCCTGAGTGGCTCTTGACCGTCCGTGAAAATATTCTTTTTTTTTTTTT
>CM040477.1:7544450-7571167 GCA_022758105.1 Pangasianodon gigas
GCACCATGCCGGGGAACGCGGGCTGGTACAGGTGCGACTGCAGACCCGAGCCGTTCGACGATAGACCGTTGGAAAGGCCCATGGAGTTGGGCGGCGGCGCGCCTCCCAGGCTGCACTGCGACAGCGTCTGCGCCATGGCCGGCTGGCGGCCGAGCGACGGCGGCAGCTGCAGCTGAGAAACGCCGGCCATTCCCGCCGCGGCCCAGCGCCCGTCGTTGGCGTGGAACGAGCACAAGCCGTCGCCCATTGCGGCCGTCGGAAACTGCGGCAGGCTGTGTGTGGGCAGCAGCGTGCCAGGAGCGCGGAACACATTCGTCGTCTTCTTGCGCTTCTTCCACTTGGCCCGACGGTTCTGAAACCACACCTGCGCAGGAAAACCAAGCACAATGAGCTCGAATACAGCGCGCTTCTTCTACAGAAAAAAAAATCACTCTTAAATCAGCACCTGTGTTTACATGAGTCCAACCAGACACCAATGAACACTGCAATATTCCACTCAGTACAGACTGAAATGGTTAATTCATCACTGTAATATCCTCTTAGAACAGGATCAAGTCCTCTCCAGTGGAACCCTTAATTAAAGGTTCCATATAAAAGCCTACAACCCACACAACACATCAGAAAGATTACTAGCAGAACCCACAGGAGCCTGAGAACCCTTACTGATCAAATGAACTCTTACAGAAGCCTTGAGAGTGTAGTTAATACTGAGAACAGCTTCAGCACTGAGCTTGCTTTCTGGATGAGATGAGCTCTGGTGCAGTGCGTTGTAAAAATATAAGCTATTGCATCCTTCTCGGAGTCAAACAGCAAAAATATCTATAGCAAAAAATATTTTTGATCAATAAAATGTAATAGAATATTTTGGTAAAAATGTGATCACTGATTACAAATACTGAAAATACATTAAAATGGAAATACACACACACACACACACACACACACACACACACACATATATATATTTTTTCATTCTGCCACCAACATTTGAATGAAATTTTAAAGAAAACACGTCGTTTGAAATGTTTCGTTTCCTGCACGCGCAGATGTAATGCACTCTAACCAAGCACTCTCAGTACCATTTTTTGCTTTTATCAAGATCAAGATTATGTTTTCACACATAACAGAATATTGAACCTCTGACAAATAATTCATTAAGGGGTCACAAACGATTCCAGAGCTTGGGTTTGTCACTGACAGAACGAACTGCTATTTCTTATACCATCATAAAGTGGAGAATAATATTTTGCTGCTTGACTGGAATGAAGACGTTGTGCCTGATAGAGCAATTCCAGAGACAAATGGCTGCTGGTCTAGGTGCTTTATCACCTGGGCCAAAAATACATTCAGAAAATAGAGGTGCAATTTTCCAGCCTCTGTGCTTTCTCCTTCTCTCTTTAGAGAAAAACACCGCTGGATATCTGAGCGAGAGCGCGATTTGCTTTGACTAATGATGATTATCGCGTTCAGTATAATTAATCGCAAGTAACATCATTTGGCGACTAATTAGCATCATTCTGACGCTTCTGCAAGCGGCCCACGTCGTTATGGCTAATGTAAGATTTGTTATGATGCGGTAAATTATGAAAATGTTTTTTAAAGTCACAAAATATATTAAGAAAATATTGCGGGACTGTTAGGAGGTTTGAAAGCTAGGAAGTGACAATACGTGCATTCAGAACACGGAAATGACGCAGTAAACATTTTAGAAATGTAAAATAAAAATATTTAAATATAAAATATAAAATATTTTAGAAGTATATAAAAATTTGACAAGTTCTTTCTACATTTCAGGAAAAAATCACTGCAAAATCCAAAGTTCTGATTTAACACCTAAAGTGCTGAATTAATTCTCTTATATAATAATATTAATAATAAAAACAACAATAATAATAATACTAATAATACTATATATATTTTATATATATATATATATATATATATATATATATATATATATATATATATATATATATATATATATATATATTTGGATAACCCCACGGACATTACTAACACTGCATTTGTAAAAATAAAAAATAAATGAATAAACAAATAAATAAACATAATGCTTTTTATTTAATTTCATTATTTCAAATTCCATTGTCTTTTTCAAATTAACCCTTAAAGCAAATGCATATAAGCTGCACAGCTGTGTTTTACAAAATTAAACATCTCACCTAGGCCTATGGCATTGTTTGCTTTAATACTTTGTTTTGTTATTTTTTCCAATTTTACTCATATTGCAGGAGAAATATAAAAAATATTTTTTTTAAATGTAAATATGAACTCTGACAGGGTTCAGTTGCTCTTAGCTGTACTCACATAAACAGTGTGTTAATTTAGCTCTGTGAGATTTCTATAATAATAATAATAATAATAATAATAATTCGCTGCTAGGAAAACAAGGATGAAATGGTTCTTTGGCATGTCTGAGACTTGGTGTTTTTGTCTCACCTGAACACGGGACTCTGTTAATCCGATTCTTAGGGCCAGTTCCTCTCTCATGAAGATATCAGGGTAGTGGGTTTTTGCGAAGCTTCTCTCCAGCTCGTTAAGCTGCGCCGGTGTGAAGCGGGTCCGGTGTCGTTTCTGTTTCTGCTGACTCTGCTGTCCACCCGACTGACTCGAACCTTGTTGTTGCTGTTGTTTGTCTTGCTCCTTGGCGCCGACCTGCTGCATGCCGCTGGGGTTTGATCCGCCATTGCTGATCTCTTCCCCGGGGAGCAGCGTCGCGCCCTCGACCGCGTCCGGTCCGGAGCTCAGGTCGCCCGGGTGTCCGCTGTCCGCGCCGAGTCTGCACTTCAACGCCTCCCTGTGGCCCAGCAGCTCAGCCGCCGCATCCTTCATCCCTGCAAAACCACCGGGCAGAATGAAGTTTTTCCATGGCACGGAAAACCAATCAACATTTTGACTTTTCTATAATATACAGATAATAACACAGAGCACAGAAAATAGTCCACACATCATTGAAACTGCATCACAGAACATCCTCAGTGCGCTCTATCAATATTTAGACAAGCTTGATGAAATAGGTTAGATGTAATTAATTCACTAGATAATGAATTAGCCTACAATATCGAGCTCAAAATTAGATTAAAGCATCAAGGCTAAATCCGATCATAATTGTAGAAATGGTGGAAAGTTCCTCCATAGCTTACAGTGGAGCTGAAGACCGGAGTTGGATGTCGGTAACTCACCGAGGCGAGTGTCCAAGAGGTCGGCGTGAGAGAGCATCGCGCACCGCTGCCGAAACTAGCCCTAAAACTTTTAACTCCTTTAAACAGCATAGAGTGGCCAAATGAAGAAAAATTCTCCGCGCGTTTAAAAAAAGGTGGCCGCGAGCATTATAATGTTCTTTAGAGAGACAGGGAGGCGCTTAATAGGTGGATGAGCGCGTGAGCTTCCTCATATGAGAGCCAATCAGAATTGAAGGCTGGAAATGTCGCCTCTGCGAGCGCACGCGCCCAACCGGCAGCATCCATAAAGCAGCAGCGTGTGCAATTACTGTCTCCTTAATATCAGGTCTGATTTATAGTATCAGCCCCTTATTGTAGGCTATAAATGAGCTCATAATCATGGCGCACAAACAGTTTTATAATAAATCTAGTTTTATTAGAGAAAAAAAAATGCTAAATGTGCAAACCGCCAAAAATCAATGAAAGGCTCCAAACTGAGAGGAATGGACGTCTGATGAAGTTACAGATAGTAGCCTCTCCTGTTTTGGTAAAGAGAACGAATCGAGTGCAGGAACAGTGCACCCATATCCATTTCCAGGAGAGAAAAAAAAAAACCCCAACACATCAGTGGTTGCTTTAAGTTTTGTCACTTTAGTGCTGCGTGTGTGTGAGCAGGTCTGCAGCTTTATTTGAGGAGAATCCATCCATCACATGCGATTAATTCTGTGAGGCAGCTAAGCACACATCCAAAGTACATTTCCAACTAGTCATTTTCAAGGCCATTAAGCACTTGAGGCATTTAGCGCCAAATTCGATATTTACTGTGAGATTAGTAGGTTATTAGGCTATGAATTGCTATAATACACTAGTGTTTAAATACAGTAAACTGTCAATGCATTTTATTTTGGAGAAGCAAAGGTCTAATGTCTTGCTTCATTTTGTATCAGCATGTAGACTAATCAGCGGCGACGCATTTTATGTGATTTATTTATTTCCAGCTGAAGTCTAACACAGTAAATCACAGCTAATATTCAATGTTCACATTGCACGGTGGAAATATAGCACCTGCATGAATTTTCAGCCAAGCCACCTTTTAAAGAAGGCCTTCTCGCGAATGCGTTTGGAGAGAAGAAAAAAAAAGCGTCAATTGCCGTATCACACAAACAGAAAGTGTAAGTGGTTTATATGGCGTTATTGTTATTTTACCTGCTATGGAGAATGGAGAATAGCAAAACGCAGTTTGGGCTTCAGCCATGGCGATGGCGAGGAAACAGTATTTTTTGCACTCATTGCACGGTATCCTGCAGTGTGCAGTTTGGGATATAGCCGGTGTGTGCATCATGTCTACTCGTGCACATGAGCCCGGAGGTTCTGAGCGCCAGGGCTCAGGCGTGCAGGGCTGCGTGCGCGCGCAGTCAGTGCGCTCGAAGCTCCGGTTCCGGTGGATTCCCCTCAGCAGACAGCCATGTGGTGTCGAGCAGGGATCTTTTACAGCATGTAGCCTACAGGACACACGATCTATCACGAGTTATAGGTTAGTTTCTCCTTCTCTTTATTTCTGTCAGAATTTTTTTCTTCCTCACGTCTATAAAATGCACTCAGAATTAAGGGGCGCGTGCCACATGCTTCTGACAATACTTAAGTTATACATTAATAATAATAATAATAAAAAAGAATAAAGTAAAATGAATTAAAATGATGTGATTATCAAACATGAAAATACATATTTTTGCAGTATGTTTGTAACAGTGTGGAACACGTGATACGGGAAAATTAATCGACAATAATAATAATAATAATAATAATAATAATAATAATAATAATAATAATAATAAACAAAAACTAAAATGAAGCATAGAGCGTTGCATTTTTCATTACAAATGCAAGGAGAAATTTATAGCATATATATATATATATACATATACAAATATACATATATATATATGTATAATAGAAATATATAAAATAGAGTCTCATGATATAAAATGAAAGAAACCGATAAAAGGATAATAATAATAATAAGAAGAAGAATAATAATATACATTATTTAATCCTAGATTGCTATGATATAATCATAATAATCTGGTAACTATAGTTATTGTTGTTATTATGATTATGATTATGATTGTTATTTGCATTTGGTGGTGGTTTGGCTGTCGTTTGGACAATAGCTGTCACCAAAAAAGGGTAACTACCCCAAGCTTCAGCGGATGTCTTCTCCTCCGTCCAGACAAGGTGGTGACCCCAGTCGCATTTCAAACCGTGATTAGACTCGGTGCCCTCCGTGTGGACCCGATTACAACGTGAGTTATCCGGAAAGAATACAATTAAGGCTCTAAATAAAATAATCAGCATTGGACGGCGATTACCGTAATGAAACCGAGCTCTGGTGTGTCACGGAGCAACTAGCCTCCATTACGCTGGGTAATGAGACTTTAGGGGATGAACACGACAACTGTCCAAACGCACTCTATTAACGTCCGGTTTGATGGACACATGTTTATCATATTGCCCACTGAATTTTGTATCCATATAGGCCATGATATCCTAGAAGCATTTCACAAACGCTTCATGGCATCTTGGACCTGCACCAGTTTACCTTGGTGTTCATTTCTAATCACTGGTGGCAAGGCTGGGAAAGATGGATATGGTTTAATAATAATAATAAGAAGAAGAAGATGACTTAATAATAATACAATTGAAAATGATAAAATATATGAATGCACTAGGCTTATGGTCCATAATACACATTATGAGCACGCATTAAATAAATGGGGCAAAATTAGGATACAAATATTTTGTCAGTAGTATATATCAATATCTAGCCTGATATTAATATCCTACAGATATTAATATCAAGCAAAGCCACTGTACTGAACACACACAAGCAGAAAAGTATACATCCTGTATCTTTCATTCAGAAGAGGTGGATCAATGGCTTGAAGGAAGGAGGACTTGGGTCAGTGGTCATTCTGAGTTGCGCTAAATTAAGAACATGTGCTGGTAATTATTAAATTCCAGCTTAATCACACTGCTAATGCAATTTAATGCATCAGCAAATTAGTACTGAAAATAATTAGTTTCACTGACCTTGTACATTGAAAGGCTACAGTGAACCAGAATGCATTTGAGGCAGACCAATCGTCTCGCGCACCAAAAATTGTTGCTCATTCAGCCATGTCTTTCATGGGATAATAAGAAAAAGGTAGCAATGCAAGAAGTTGAACAATTGTTTTGTTTACTTCTTTTACTTTTTTTTGGAAGTGAAACCATATTTAAAAAAAAAAAAAAACAAAACTCTGGGTCATTTCAATCTCCTCCATATGGCGAGAAATATCCAGCAGAAATTCAGATTTTCTTGCAGCACTTGCATTTAAGCTGCATTTAGGTGTCTGCTGTTGCAGTTTAATGAAGTCTGATGCAAATTAAAAGACATGCATTGACTCTCTTATTATGATGCAAGCAATATTTTTTGCAGTATGCAGGATTAAGTCTGATTTTTATTTTTTGCCCCTGTGCAGGAGGCGACACTCGGAAGCGGAAGTGCATTATTTCAGGGGTAGGTCATCTACAGTGATGTAAACTGCCATGGTTTAGGAGGCATGTGTGTAGTCTTGCTGTGATGAACAGGACACGGGTTCCACTGCTCACTGAGAGCACGATCAGTGGCTTTGCTCAAACCCTTAACCGATGCCATAAATCTAACAATTTACGACTATTAAATGGACAAGCCGCGACATTTCAACTCCTTTCTGCTCCTTCCTGTCTATTTCTCTGCTGCTTGTCCACAAAATACACTCGCCCTCCCAAGATTAATTGATCGTCAATTTAGCTCTAATTCGTACCAAGTCAGGTGGTAAATTGGCTGCTTTTACTTGATTGTTAGTGAAATTTGTGCAAGTTGCATTGACACATTTTGATTATTTATCAATTATGCCCAAACGAGCTAAATCTACTGAATAAATTCCAGCCTGATTGCTATAATAGAGTTTGAAAATATCGCTATTGATAATGATTCTGTGCTAATAGTCTCTTTCCGGCTTTACTAGCTTGTCGGAATGACAGCAGAGAATTCATTTTTCATGGAGTCGGCTGGTGTGCGCGCGCGAGCCGGCATTAATCAGTTGCATTATGGGGGCTCATCCATAGCAATGTGTGTTCTTTGCTCAGAGAGCCTGAAATAGTTTGTCATATTTTGTGTCAATTACTTGGGATTTCAATGCATTTCCATCAAGGCATCCTGTCACTGTTAGGTTATGCTAAGTTAAGTTCTCCAAATGGATGATGTCAAAGTTATGCTAGCTTCAAGCTCAGAGGAACTGATTGGGGCAGACTAACCCTGGCGGGTAGAGATGGTGTGATCCAGTCTTCACTTTCTTCTAATAAAGCTCTGAAGAGTGGGGATTATTTGCTTGATAATTGCTTGATAAAAAGGATTGTGATATTATGATGTCATCACAACAACAACAACAACAACAACCACCATCATCATCATCATAATCATCATTATTATTATTATTATTATTATTATTATTATTATTACATAATAATATTATAACACTCAGGGTCAATATATTGCCACATCTCCATAAGATGCTACTCCTATTGATTCCTTATCATCTCTTAGGTCAAATATAAAGAATTTAATTGTTTACAAAACAAAACATTTTTGAAGCAGTAGCATCTATTTAATGACTAAAAAGATTAAATAAATTGAAATCTGTCATCAAACGTAGAATCTTGTTCTTTTGTCTATGTAACTGGCAATTAGAGTTGAGCTGCAGTACTGTAATGTGATGGTAATGTAAATTATAGCATGGAAAATGGTGATAATAATATATAATATGTAGCCTAAAACAGTTTACCATTGCGTTAAAGGGAAATGCTTCCAGGGCAACTGTTAAATGCTGTGTTTATGCTGCATTTGATGATGTAGTCATGTTGCTTATAGTTGAAATATATCTTTGACAGATATTTTAATATCACTGAAATGCCACAAATGACAAATAATATATAACACAAACACAAGAACAAAGTCTAAAGGTGTGGTCAACTGAGTAATAGAAAAATCTATCTATCTATCTATCTATCTATCTATCTATCTATCTATCTATCTATCTATCATTGAAATAAATTGAGCTCCCCCACTTCCTAAATCCCAATGTAAGCCCTGGTCACAATATGCAACATGGACTAACACCTACAGAGTTAATATGCATCCAGCTGGGAACAAGTAAACACTTTTACTTTAACTCTGTAGGTGTTAATTCGACATTGATGATGTTGCTGGGTATCTGGCCTACGCAAGGCAGTTTTATTCATATAGGAATGTAATTTTATATACAAATCATGAAGGTTTTCAGATTAGTTAAGAAAAAACATCTTATCAGTTGGCTGTTTATGTACATCTATAACTAATAAAACTCATTTCAGGTTTTTATTTGAAGAGAAATAACTTCTGCTAGGCCTATGCAATGTAATTATGTTGCATTATTATATAGTAAGGTCATAAAATGTTCTACTGTAAAAATGCATCACCTTTGGTGGGTCTGAATTACAAATGGAATTAATCTAAGATAGATTAACTGTAGGCTTATATCTGGTAAATTTTGGCACCAGCCATTATATAGGTTTACATGGAGTTATTTCCAAACTGAGCCTATTAAATAAACTCAATATTGCACCAAAGAAAAATCAACAACAGTATGTGCAGTAGACTGATTTATGCAATGAATAGGACTCAGTTTTTAAAAAAAAAATGTGACAAGTTGAAAATCATTCTTTGTGTAAATGCATGTTGGCCTATATTCTTCTTCACCTCTACAAGATGATGATAAATTACCCTTGGCTTGGCGCTGTTTTTGTGGAAATAATTCCCCCATACTTGTTTTCCAGTGAAACGACAATTTATTTAATATGCCTGGGATATATTAGGAGGGTCTCATCACCTTAAATAATTTAAATTGGAAGATGGTTCTCCCATATGTTATAAGTAAATTAGCAAAAAAAAAGTAATTTAATAATAAAATTGTAATAATTTATTCATGCACTGATAACTAAGATCTTATGCGCTGCTATTATCAATGTCAGTTTAACTAATTTTTTTTAAATGCTTGGTATATTGGTCACGTCATATAATAATAATATTTACAGCCAAACCATTTTACACAGATTTTAAATCTTTTAATCACATAGGGACTTTTTTTCTCCCAGCAGCTAAAGTGACCAGAGAATTCATTTCAAATGTAAAACCTTTTCGTGTCACACTTTTTCCCCTGACCGTTGATTTTTTAGCAATTTCCTTGTTTTCCAAACTAATAAGTGGCACCGTCGAGCAGTCGGAGGCTGCAGACATGCCGCACGGCCTAATTGATATTGAGCGAGCCGTTCTTAGTGCGAGAGGGGCCGCTGCTGGATAATTTGCAGTTTAATCAGCGTCTGTAATGAGAGCCGCTGATTAGGGGCCCGTTTGAAAATAAAGGAGAGTTACAAGGAACGTCTGTCAGGGTCCGGTGATAATTCAGGACTAATTGTGGCGATTAGAGAGAACTGCATGACTGTGGCTTCCTCGAAAGCGATGAGAAACCGGAAGGGTGGCGGCGAGCTTTCATATGGACGAGTCAATCGACTGCAAAGCCGACCTTAAACATTTTGGACAAATGAATGTCTGTTAACATACCAACCCTGAAACAGGACACTGCTGTAGCTCTATAGAGTGCTAGGATGTGCAGTGGGAAAATTCTACCTTAGCCTATACTATTGCATTCTCTTGAGGTAATAGCAAAATGCATCATCCTGAATCATAGTGCACAACAAAAATGTCTGTAATGCTATGTAATTGTTCATTTTTTTTAAATAATCGTGTTCCTATTTAATTATTGCTCCCTTTGATTATTTATCAAAGTTGTATTAGACCTGCATATGGCAATTCTGGTCATATTTGTCTCCTTCACTTTAATTATGAAGCAGGCTGTTGATGCAGTTCATATCTCTACCTCAATATACAACATACAGATATTGCAAATATAGTTAACTATAATTAAAACTACATTAATAATAATAATCATAATAATCAAAAAATGATAGGCTGTAATTAGAATTCAGTGTTTATAGAAGAAAGGGTAGATGAAATGGATACGTGACCCAGCCGGCAGCTTTGTGGTAGGGCACGTTGTTAACTCGATTCACCCAGGGTTGTCGATGAGCCAGTACAGACAGAGAGCCCCAACCGCACGTCCATCTACAAGCTATGGATCGGGTGGTCATGCAGAGATGGCCTGCTGAATAGCAATGCTAACATTAGTGAACAGTGCGTGTGTGCGTTTGACTATGGGCATAGCAATTAGTGATGTTCAAGAAAAAGGAGGCTAAATGCTGTGTTGGGAAGGGGGTAGGCCAGGGCATCAGCTGGTAAAGATGTGCTCTGTTAACACGCCACACACACACACACACACACACACACACACCTGTGCTATCCTTGTGAGGACCTTCCATTGATATAATTTTTAATGCAGTAATTAGTATCTATATCTAACCCTAATCTCTCTTTTTGTCCTACTACTACTACTACTACTACTACTAATAATAATAATTAGTAGTAGTAGTAATAGTAGTAGTAGTAGTAATTAGTACCAAAAGAGACATTAGGGATAGATTGAGCTATTAAGTAAAAATTATATCAGTGGAAGGTCCTCACAAATATAGCATATTATTATTATTATTATTATTATTATTATTATTATTATTATTTTAAAAAGCAGTTTTCCTCATGGGGAACAGCCAAATGTCCCCACAATGTAATGAATGTCAGATATTCCTATCTTTGTGCCCACCAAGACACACACAGACACACAGACACACACACACACACACACACACACACAAATCAAAGCTAAGCGAGCGACCAAGTGCTGGTAATAATTTGTGCATTCCACCTATACCGATTGTAGATATACACTGTGGAAAAACAAAGCGCTGTGCGTGCGTGTGTGTGTGTGTGTGTGTGAGTGTGTGTTAGGCTATGTAAGGAAAGGAAAGCTCGACTATACACCACCCAATCCCTGGCTGTAACCTCTTTAAAGACGGTGCTTTCTGCGCCAGATTATCCCCATCTATCCCATGTCAATGAGTGTCTTGTAGAGAGAATGAGCGGGTAAACAGCACTGACAGAGTGGGGGGCTGCACTGATTACACACACAAATAGACGGCGAGGAGCGAGAGGCTCTCGGAGATGGCTCTTTCGCATTGTCACACATACAGCCTCCTCTCCACAGCCTCCTCCGGCCCGCTGTTTTCACATTGTCCCGCCATCAATCATTCCATTTTGGCCTGGATGCTCTGCAGAGTTCCTTAATATCCCGTCTTCATCTCTCTCTCTTTTCTTACTCGTGGTGTGATGCGCCCCTTTCTGTAGGATGGGGCAAAACACACACCAGAACATGAAATGATTTAGAGAATCCAGTGAGGTATTATCACCCCGTACATCTACAAAAAATGTGCTCAATTTATAAATAAAAAATATTAGTTGATATTTTAGAGCACCAGTTTTCTTTTCTTTTTTCTTTCTTTCCTTTTCTTTGGTTTTCTTTTCTAAGGCATTTGACTATACTATAAGCAGCAGTTAGTAGCTGTGTGTGTGTTCGTGTGTGTGTGTGTGTGTGTGAGTGACCCTACAATATCCACTTGTACTTATCGGTAATTCTTTCACTTACATTCATAGTAAATAAATTTGCTTATGTTTTAATACATAGGCCTGAAATAATTTGTGTGTCATACTTAAATAAATGTAATAATTAATTGATGAATTAACTAATCACTTATTTTAAGCAGTCAAGAGAGAGAGGAAAGCAAACAATTTCTGAATTTTTTGGGAAAAAAACAAAATCTGCATGCAGAAATGTCAACTTCCAAAATAAACATATTAATCTCGCTTTGTGTAATAATTATATATAAATAATGGTACCAAACGGTACCTTGCCTTGTCGCTGGCATGATTTAAAAAAATAGGGTACTTCTTTTGTACCTATAGTACATATCTTTAACCTGGAATCTTGAATATAGTATATAACCACTTATGTACCTTAAAAACTCTAAAAGCTAATTAAAGGTCCACCACATGCACCTTCCCAAGTAAAAGATACATATTAAAGGTACAAAAGATATACCTTTGATGGTACCAACACAGCAATAAGGAACAACAAATACAGTTTAGTACCTTTAATTCAGAGGTTATAAACCTACAATAATAATTTTAAAAAATTATATGATTTATATTAAGCAGTCGAAGGAGAGGGGGGAAACCGATAACTCCCTTTATTGGTAGAAATGCATGCAAAATGTCAACTTTCAAAACAAACCCAATAATCTGGCTTTGTGTTTACATGAATTGTTGCTTACTGTGTCATTGCTTTGAAAGACTTGCAAATGGAGGGTCCAGTTAATCACTAATGAGCAATTAGTGTTGATGAAGGATTTCCTGTTACGCATTATTAGCAATGAAGCTACACCAATCTATTTTGCCTTATTATGTTATGATCATCACTGCTACCATACTGAGCTCATTATTCTTATGTTCTAATAAAAGCCTATGCAGTATGAATGCAAGAAGAAACCTTAACACTACTATTGATACATGTACTAATATTTATGGAAATATAATATAAATGTAGATGATATTTATGACATCAAAAAAAAATTACTATAAAATATAAAATTATATTATATAAAAATTAATAACTATAAAAAATTTATAGTTAAACATTCAATCTTGTTGTCGATTATATATAGGCAATAATAGCTATTATAATGGGTCAGATGTGTAAATTTATATCCTCTCTCGAATGTAAACCTTTCCCATTATCTTCCTTGCGTTTATTTAAAAAAAAAACCTCACTGTACCATATAAACGATCTCTGTCGGCTATTTGATGACAGCCTCTCAAATAAAACGAAGAAATTTATTTGCAGTGGTGCAAGCAGCAGTGTGTTCTCCTTTCTGTGGTAATGGAGACATCATCACTGCGCCGAGAGGAGCCGAGCCGCGTGGATTTATGAGCGTGCACCTCTGTAAATCACACACACACACACACACACACACACACACACACACATACACACTGAGCGTGCCTACTGCGCAAAACTCGAACATCCCATTAATTTTTTTTAATAATAAATAGAACATATGTGTGACTATACTTGAATATAGTTCCAATAACTATTTAATTAACTATTTATTAAACAATAATAGCTATACTGCATAATATATAATATATAATATATAACATAGGCTAACTAGCTTTAGCTCTGGCAAGAAGACTATGACTTCAATAATTGAATATAATCCATTTTCATAATTTCCTCTAATGTCCATCAATCTATAAATAGCCTAACCTCTTAACAGCCTAACCCCCCAATGGCCTATATTACTTAGACCTACTTTTCCACATCTCACTCCAGTCA
This sequence comes from Pangasianodon gigas, assembly GCA_022758105.1. Taxonomy (NCBI): domain Eukaryota; kingdom Metazoa; phylum Chordata; class Actinopteri; order Siluriformes; family Pangasiidae; genus Pangasianodon; species Pangasianodon gigas. The sequence goes on from CM040477.1 coordinate 7,558,087, forward strand.
TATCACATATGCAAATAAAGTGGCTTTTAAAGAACCATTAACAATATACTTTGACGTTAGAATAAATGCATTTGGTCAATTGGTATTTCGAAGCCTTTTATGCAAATAACATGGCAAGTCCTAAAATCCCCACACAATGTTGGAGATATTAGACTTCAATCAGTTAACGGCGTATCATGTTTAGTTGAATTAAAAACGAATTGAGTTTGAATTTGCTATATCTGCCACAAATATTCCCAATTAGCCACATAATTATGTGATAGTGCCTGCAATTACAGCACAAACGGGTGAATTTGGATCTGTGGGGGGACCTAATTGGCCCAAATTCGATGTTGTGCATATTTGCATAATGAGGAAATCGGTATAAAATTGTGTTCATTCATTTGTGAAGAATCCTATGAATTTTATGAATTTGAAGGCGTCCACCTATAAGGTCGGGTTGGGTTGGGGGTGACGTCTGGGGGCGGGGGTGTGTGTGTGGGGGGGTAGTTTACCTGCTAATAACTCTGGAGTCATTCTCAGGGTATGGTGACAAACATGTCCCTTAACTTATTGGTCAGGACATAATTGAAACATTTTCGGATAACCCAAAACATCACTGTATAACTTCAGAGCTTCCTAAGCAATAAACAGTGGTTTGACTCTGCATTATTTTGTACATTTTTTCAAAATTTATATAATAATAGCTTGTGCCACAAGCCAGTTGTCCTGCTTTAGAGGCTTTTAGCAGACATTTATAAATATTCTTTATTCGTTGAAGTGTCACTGTCACAGGCTGAACATACACCTGAGGTTAATCAATATGTAAATTAGCATAATTAAATAAGTTCTAATAATATAAATCATTTTAAAAAGAACATTGTCCCTGCAGTTCATGTCATTCGTGCTAGCTATTTTAAAAACGTCTATTTTGAAATCACAAAAAGTTGTGATTAGATAAGTGCTTCCAGGTTCAAAGTTCAGAGCAATGAGTGGCCATTTCAACGAGCACCAGTAGAATGTCATTAGAGTTACACCTTTCAATCATCCTGTAAAATCATTGTTACAAAAAAAGGATTTAATAGAATTTTTTATTGATGCTGGTGAGATTAATGATGTGTGCTTTGAGATGTTGTTGATGCCATCTTGGAAATATATCTTTAACGGAACTCTCTCACTGGTATTACTGTCACTGGTGTTACTGTCACTGGTGTTACTGTCTGTCATTATGACACTAGTGACATAATTAATAACGCCAGTGACTTAAGTAATGTCACCCCATTAAAGATCATGATGATTGGTTATTCATTCAAAAAGAATTTAAATACTGTCACAATATCCAAATAGAATATGAAAACATGATTCAAAATGTAAACAATTTCCTGGTATTCACTGTAATTTGAGATTGTCCCATTGGCTTCCATTCAAAAAACATGGATTTTTGCGAAATAAGCACACACACACACACACACACACACAGTATATTTAGGAAACTTTAAGTGGTTCAACTTTTCCAAAGATATTTCCATTAAAAACAAAAGTGTGTAATCTCACTTGATTTTTATATGCCGTGTGTCTTTCTTTATAACTGTAGTATATTGTGTATAATTGGTCCAGAGGAAAAAAAAAAAGAAAAGAATTAATTCTTACAAAGCTCATGGACTCAAACACACTGTAGCTGTAAATTCAACACTTTTTTGCTGTGTCAGTGATTTGATATTGGTAAGCTTTCTCGGTGACAGCTGTAGTTTCTGCCATAGGATGGACAGATTTTTTATTTTTGATCCGATCTCTCTTTTTTGGTTATGATAAGAGACAAAGCACAAATTGTCGTACAGGTCATTAATTGTGTTTTATGTGTGTTTTTTCCTAGTATGATTGAAATTGATTTGAGGTCCATGCGATAAATCATTATTAGTCTGCACAAACAAAGCACAAGCCATTCTAATCAATTGAATAATATTGTGTCTCTTAGATGGAGGACAAGCATGGATCAAGATGAAAAATGCAAAATATGTCATTCAGATATGTCACAGGCCACAATGTAGTGCATACTCATTCAACATATAAGAGTCCAAGTTGTGCCAATAGGCTGGCAATAGAATCCATAAGGGATGTTTCAGAGCTTAATAATAATATGAAGAGCATTTCTAGAGGCTTGTTGTAAAACATTAACATGCTCAATAGTAGTGTTTATAAAATGTACAGCCGCAAATCTATTGCATTCATCCTGTTATATGAAATAGAATAATTCTATCGTATCATATGAAACTGACATACAAATGTGGTCCCCCAAAAGCACAATCACTGAGAACATTCTTACACTTGTCCATTCTTTCAATATTCACAAGCACTTCATTAACGAAGTTATGTTAATTTTTAATAATGTAGCCTCAGTCAGAGAAAATTAACATCCACCATACCTCCAAATGATCATTTATGAATAAAAATGAGAGATTATTATATGATAATGAAATGCATATTTACTGAAATATTCATTACTGGGGTGAATGAGACACCTACTAAAATTATGGCTTAAATAATTAAATGAGAGAATTGAAGCAAATGGGCAAAGAAGAAATTTGCACAAACACACAAGATTACTGAAGTGGATAGATGGAGCAGAACTGGAAAGCGAAAGGAATGTAGCACTGAGGATATCTGTACAATGTGATTTTTACGACCACTAACTGCAACAAATATGAACACACATCATACACACACATACACACACGCACACACACAAGCCCCCAGTATGGCTGAAAAAAGTGGGTATTTTACTTTGGGAGTTAATGGGAATAAAATACCTCAGTGGATGAGTGCAGATGTGTTTGATACAAATAGTCATTTTCCTATTTGCTGCCTCATTGAGCATGATGAATGATTGGAGTCAGAGAAGCGCCGTGATAAATGGCAGCACCTTGGCTCCATTGCATGCCCTATTGATTCTCCTTCTTTATTACCCCTACAACCCAGCTGGTTGCTTTGCTCTCTGCGCACACACACACACACTGCAACCCTGGGGAAGGGGTCCTTCCTCCAGAACGTTGCCTCCAACAGAGAGACGGTAGAAAAATAAGTTTTCTCATTAGCTGAAACCTGCAGTGAGCTCACATTGTTATTAGGAGCCTAATCTGAAGTGTACGAACTCTCATATGAAAATGATGGGAACTTATGCATATACCGTGCTGCAGAATGGTGTGTACAGTAAGAAATGAAATCAACAAACGTGTGCAATCAGCAAAACCTATGGATGTCGACAAAGTCTTTCTACGTAGGCTTCAGCCTCCAGAAGATTGCTGTAGGAGGATATAATGAGGCTCTGCCACCCATTGAAATGTAATTACCTTGCACTTCTACACTCGGAGCCGTAAGGTGAGAAAAGATGAATAGGGAAAGTAAAAACTGCTGACCCTTCAAAGTTTAATTTACATTCAGCATTTCCTTGACCTTGTTCTGAGATTCGGAGAGGTAATAATTTAGGGCATTCTGTGATAATGATAAATGGTCTGTGTGTTCATGTTCACTGGTGCCAATATATTGTCCAATGTGTACATATATGTTACTTATGATGGACAAAGCTATTATAAAGCTGCGCTACTGGGTCCACCATCAAGATGAGATACTGTACCCTGCAAAATAATGTTTTTCTATAATAATAATAATAATAATAATAATAATAATAATAATAATAATAATAATGGCTCATAATTACCAGCACTAGGTCATATTCACAATGTCTTTTTAATCAAATTTTTTTTTTGTTCAATCATCATGAAATTTTAATTCAAATGACTCTCAAAGAAAAAAAAAATCTGTTTTGTTAAAAAAGAGTTCTCAGTTTCAAGTAATATTCACATAATACATACTGAGGATATGTGGCTGTATGTGCAATCATTTATGTTAAAGTAACTATGCTATGTAACATTTAAATAGTTAAAAAAATGTCCCTGCAAATTTACAGTCTCTTCATGGCAGCACAGTTGCAGGGCTAGTAACAGCATATTAGCATAAAAATCACCACTGCAAATTTACACTCACTCTCCTGTTTTAGGTCTTTTATTGCCAAATATCCATCTTAAATTAAGGTTCAAAATCCCAACAAAAGAATCTAATCAAATGTGTTTAGAAAAGCATTTGCTTAATTTCAGTAGGTTTTTCCAAATAGCTAGCTAACTGACTTCACTAGCTAGTATTAGAATGTTGCAGGGGCTGGCTGTTAGCTAGCTACATTAACGTTACCTCACTGTTAGCTGTTGCTTTTTGATTACAGGATTAGTACAGCATGTAATATAATATTAATATAATTTGGTGTTTATTATTTATATTTATGTAGCTATACCCAGCTATATGGATTACCTGTATAAACTAGCAGGCTATTAGGTAGCTAGCTAGCAAACATTAACTAGCTAGGTCTCTGTATCTAACTGTAAAAGCATTATATTGTGATGAAAACAGTATTTTATACAGTTTTTGGAGGGCAATCTTTAAGGTCACAGTTTCCCATTCTTTGAATGATAATATATAAATGTATATAATGTATGTATATACAGTACAAAGCACATCTTTGCTCTTCCTGTCAGTTTTTACATGCCTGATAATATGTAATTTTCTTATTTTGGGTTAAGATTTGAGAAACCCGTAGTGCCCTTTAGAATTTGTCTACAGATATAATTTAAAGAGTAACTCTAATTGGTTTTTTGGCTCAGTAGTGCTTTTTTTTGGAAAATTCAGGCCTTGTTGTTTTGTTGGTGTCCTTCCTGCGTGAATTTTCTCAGCGCTGGATATGTTCCACATTGGATATATTCCTGGATGCTGGCTACATTAATATTCAGTCACATGTCCCTGCAACCCTGCAGTATCTCAGAGAGGATATTGTGGTTAAGGCTAATTTTCCCCACCATTCCCAGACTGGGAGAGGTGGGCAAAAGCAGCCTCTGTCAGTTCATTAGAAACTGACAGCCTTTCAGCTAACGTCCACCCCGAGAAGCGGTGTCTCTAATCAAAGTCGACATGCATACACACACATACACACATGCGTTCACACATGCATCAGCAACCAGCAACCCCCCCCCATCCCACCACCACCCAACACACACAGAGAAATTCGCTAATCAAAAAGTGTATTTCCTTGCAGTACTCTCTGGAGAAATCTGTTGGGAGAAAATTGGAATAATTTATTAGCTTACAAGTTTGGGTTGACAATTGGCCCACTGCTATTTATCTCTGTAATAGAGAATGTCTCCAATGTGGCAAAACTGACCAAATCAGATAGCTTTGATTAGAGAATGAAGCTGGCAAGTTTGGACATCTTTTTGTCTCAGTGGGATGTATGCACAGCAATAACCAGACAAGTGCACAAACTGATCTGACAAGTGACTCCACCATATTAGAGTTCAAGCTTCCAAACATGAAACGTTCTCATGCCTAAACCATTCTTACAACATATAAAAAATACACAGGTTCATAAATAAGGTTATGATCATTATTTATCCCAGAATAATTCATTTAATTGCTCTTGCTGACAGCTGAGAGTTTAGAATGCACTTGCTCTGTTGTTTAGTGCAGGATTTCCTCTGAGTGTGTGTTTTCTGTTATGAGAAAACTGTTTTGCATTTCAAATAAGTGCATTACTAATTAAGTGGCAGATTAATGGAATTTTTTCCTGGCATCAACCATAAAGATGGGTGAATATTTGGATCATTATTTAGCCTTTATTACTCGTTACCCTGATGGTATGTGTCACTCCAGGTTTGTCTGGCTAATTTATGTCTGATGGTACAGTGCAGTGCCTGTGAGTTGTTAATGTTTATTTTTTCTCATTTGCATTGTGAGATGCATTTGATGGATTCAGAAATGGAATGACGTGAGATGGAAGTGAAAGTGGCAATGTGGGAGATTTTGAACGTTGCCTGTGCAAGGAGGAAGATCAAATCAGTTGGCCTTCTTGAGCTCTAATGTGTCTCATCCCGCATGCTTGGACTGGTCACCAGATTTTATTTAAGAGATGAAAGGGAAAGAATATTTCCTCAGACTTGTTAAGTGGCTAAATCATTCTGAAAGCACCTGTTAAGATTAGAGCGTGCCCATAAATTACGTTTTCAAATTAAGATAATGAAAACAAGACCCCACAAAATTAGCTGTTTTTCCTGCATTGTAATGACATCCAGTGTATATTAGTACCACTAGTACTGCATTAGTACTGATTTGGGAAAACCTTAATGGCCTAAGGGTTAATCTACATCAAAGATATTCAACTAAAATTTGTTAAGGTCCAACTACATAAAATTCCTTGCTTGCAAAGCTCCAGATAAGCAACTAACATGACTGAATGGCGACAAAATAACCTTTTAATGCTTAACCATTAGTGACTAGTTTATGGCTATAAATAAGACAATTTGAAGTGGTTACGTTTTGTTTCTTACTGGTGCTTCACTTTGAATTTTAAAATTCTGTCAACATATTTTAAACAGATCAGTCTAAGGAAGTCTGTGAAACTCACCACTTTCAGACCTAATGTCTCTAGCCCTGTATCTAATCTCTGGCCTGATGAGCTGTCTTCAGCTAAATAATTTACATAAATGCTTGTGATTGGACAAACTGCAAAAGAAGCCAAGCTGGTTTGTGTTTAGAAACTATAGTCACTGAAATATGACCATTTTTTTCATACGTTTATCAGTTCTGCTGCAGTATTTTTTCAAGTACTCCTTTGGTCTGCTTGGAGTCCTAATCTAGATCACAGTCCCCTGACCTACACATACATTCTGAAGTGTCTCTATATAGTTGTATGTTCTGTGTTGCTTATGGTAAATTCAGTCTATGCCTATGTTTTCTCCAAGAACAAAAACTATGACACATAGTAGGGCTCCTGTGGTGTAGGTTTGCCCATTTTGTCTCATAGATTTCACCTGACTGCTTTAAAAGTCCATTTGGACTGGTGCCTAAAATCACCTGCTCTAAGTCTCCAAAGAACCAGCACTCAGCCTAATTTGTATGCATTATCAATTAACAAACTTAATAGCCGGCAGATTGATTAGATCCTCAGTTAGAGAGGGTAGAGCTGAAGCGAAACATGAAACATCATACACTCAGCTTCTCTCTGTCTCTCTCTGTCTCTCTCTCTCTCTGTCTCTCTCTCTCTCTCTCTCACACACACACACACACACACACACACACATACACACAAATCCACTCCTCCTCCACATTTCCCTAATTAATGCATACATATGGTGGAGAATAGAGTGGAAACAAGGCACTGCTCAGATTTTAAATAAACCTTCACCATCTAATGAGTCGGGCCGCCATGGCTAGTTTATCACTAATTGTGCTTTCTGTTAATGAGAGACTGCCTTAATACGAGAGTGTGTAATGCATTCACATATAATAAAATCTTGAATATTTCCGTCAATTAGAGTGACAGAGGTTGAGGAATCATGTATCTGATGATTGTACATTGAAGCAGTTTTGAAGTGATTAAGCAGCAAATTTTGCTTATATAATTCAGCTCTACAATGTTTGTTACTCATACACAAGAGTTGCAAAGATGAATTGTGTAAAGACTAAAATCTGGTGCTCTATAGACTCACAGATATAGTAGATTAAAGTTTTTTTTTTTTGCTTCATCCTGTAGAAATAGGTTTCTACACCCTCTGAAGTGTATCTTCATCACATCATAAAGTGGGAAAGGCCATTTCTGGGTGTGTATGAGAATATCCGTAACTGACTGCATGACTGGCCAAGGACTCCAGCTCGCTGATTGACAGCCTTGTTCCCTACATCTATCAATGTCCGATCTGCAGCTGCCACCACATGGACATCATCATCACTCAGATTCTGGCTTGTGAAGGAAAAACAACAGCAAAACTGAGCGGTAAATGACTTATACACTATATTTGGCGCAACAACATATTACAGCTTATCGTATTTACAGTAACATCCTGTGATTTACAGTGTTAACCCCTTCAGAGATCCTTTAACCCTGTAATTTTATATTGGTGATTTTTTTTTTTAAATAAGGAGGCCCAAATCTGTAGAAACTCCTTTGTGTGTTGGACACAATTAGAGCAAGGTCCTCTCCACTTAGGAAGGTTCTGTCCCATAGTTTCCTCTCTCTATAACTCCAAGCGCAGTACGAATGACCTACCATATAAGCGGAAGGCTGATCCATGGACATTAAAATGCAAACGTGCACATATTTCCTGGTATTAAACTTTATGATGCATTGAAACCACTGTCTCTCAAGTAGTAAATCCTAATGGGCTTCTGTGATATTTTTACTCTGCAAAGATATCATTCGATGTCATTGTTTCATACAAACAATCAGCTACAAAGCGACAAGAGCTCCGTCTTTCTAAATCACCTCCTACACACACATGTGCGTGCACACACACACACACACAAACCGAGCAGGGCAACATATGCGGTTCAGTCGCTGTCGCCGCATTTTTGTCAGCTCGCACTGAAATGTATTTCACTGTCTGCCCCTTAATTTTGATTTATTGTCCATGCACAAATTAGAAAAATATGCTTTAAATTTCAGTTCCATGGCCGTGCAGTGCCTGGTGCCTAGGGACCAGGTGATGTTTAACATGTCTGAAATACATATTGGATTAGTGCGCTTTGTTTCTCCCCAACAGCAGGTGTTTCATCACTGCTGATGGCTGAACTTAAATATGTTAGGACAGCAACCCCCCTAAGAAATAAGCTCCTGTGCTAGAGCATAGCATAAAGCCTAGAAAAAATTCCCCAGATCAGCTCTAAATATATAACTTGTGAAAAGATCATGAGTTTGAAAACCGTTAACTGACCTAAACTGAAAAGCTATCACTTTGATATATTTGTGACAAACATTGTTCTATTGCGTGTCAATTGAAACATGCTTTGTGTTTTGTTCTTTAATGCGGTTATCCTCCGAATGTGATGGACATCCCCGAGCGTTTGAAGAGCACCATGACAATCATGAAAAACTGACCATTTAGCAAGCGTCACATTTCTGAGCCCTGACTCTTGTTTCTTTTCCAGTCATCAGAAGGCATTTAGCAGACGTTTCCAAGGTCAGACTGCAGGCGTTAACAAGCTAATCAGATATGTGATAGACAGTGTGTGTTTTGCCGCTACACAAGCTTTGATTAAAAGTAATGGATCTCAACAAATAGCTAGCTAGGCTTGGTTGCGTTTGTGTAAGAGACTTAACTGAGCTGTCATGATGGTGGTACATTTAAGCAAGTCAGTAAGAGGTCAAATAACAGATTTCTAATTTCTGCATTTTATTTCAGTGTATTTTTTTGTGTTTTTCAATCTAAATACTCCCATAAAGACCAATGTTCCATACATCACAAGGCGTTAATGTACCAGATTTAGCTTCAGCGTCCAGTTAAAATACATGTCGTGCAGTAGGTGTTGGCAATACACATACGTACAAGACGACATTAAACAAGAAACAACAGCATTATAAGATATAAATAGCTCACAGAAAGGAGAAATGCATAAACAAATATGTGTGTGTGCATAGGTGGCATGTACAACAAATTTATAACATACTGTACTTGATTGATGGAAGAAATGTCAACAAGTACAGCTTTAACGGAGTATTGAATTAATACAGCAGTTTATGGCGTGCCTTTGCCAGCTGAATGTTGCTGAATACATTCCTTTGCTATTATTAGAGATCGTCTACGCATTATTCATCTGAGTGACATGAAATAAATTGTGTTTAATAAATTACCTTAATGGACACCACTTTTTCTCAACACAATGTTTCCTCCTGTTAAGCATAGTATTCATTTCTCACAAGCTGGATCTTTGGTTATGTAGTTTTATTTGTGCTACCAGTACTGGTATTGCTACCAAACTAGACACTAATCCTTTGAAACTTGTCTTGCATGGTCAGTCACTTTTTTATAATGTAAAATAAAGCTTCAAACTGTGTGTTATTTTGGTATTTCTTTGATTATGTAACCAGGTTGTCATTATCCTCGAACCATCATAACAAATGGAAATCTGCATGATATTCATTGGGTAACTCATTAGCTGATAATTTGATTGCCATTTCAAGCCCCGATGCCTTGTTTCTCCTGGTTCTTTGGACATTAATTAAATATCGAGGGGAATTGGTCAAAGGGGTTGAAGTGGCATTTCTCAATTGGAAAACAAATGCGATAAGAAATACAATAGAACTGATTATGCATGCTAAATCTCTAGCCGTTTGCTGATTTGAGCAAACGAGGAAAAATATTTCGGCTTCGTGTGTTGTCAGGTGTTTTGTTATCTACATTATATGCTGTACAGGCTCCGTGGACCTGTGAGTGTGTGTGAAACTGGTCAAGGACAGGTCAAGTTACCTGTGATAAGGCAGATTTTTAACCCAGTTGTCAGTATAGTGTGTCAGGGTGGACAAAGGCCTGTCATTTGCCCTCACCCTGAATCAATCCTAATCCCCATCCGTGGCTCTTGTTTGCACATTAATCCTGCCACAATTAGATGACAAAGGGCAGTGTTTTTGAGATGATAGCCTGCAGCTCTGTACTTGAAGACCTAATCAGAAAGATAAACTCTGCTGTATTTCAATTTGGAAGAGCGCTGTTCCGCAAAGCAGCGCCTGGCACGGCGATAAATAAAAATGCCTATTTACTCCATGGACACCCTACTGCTCTCTACCAGCCCCCTAATCACCGTGCGCATTGACCAAAGACCTTAAATCTTAAATCACTGCACACTAAAGCTAATGATTAGTGTTGCTATTGAACGTCAGAATCAAACCATTCTCCATGGTAGATCAGGATTAGAAGTGCAATTGGCCTGAGGAATTGAATTACCACCTACTGTAGCTTGAGCTTAAATAACGTAAGTGAAAAGGACTCTTACGGAAAATTACATTTAACATGTGACTGTGAGTAGTATGTGATCCCAGTGAGTTTCACCATGTTATACCCTATTATTAGGATATTATTATTATATGACCTTGTGCATGTGAGTTCAAGTTAACATGTGACATGTTTTGAGTAATAAGTGAAATGTGTGAAAAATAAAAACCACATGACCTACATGTGAAAAAATAGGGTGAATTTAGGTATATTAGGAGATTTAGGACAGTAATTTAGGACAGTACAACTTAGCAGCCTTTGTTTTCTGGCCTGATAATTAGCAGTTATAGAAATAACTACTAATAGAAGCAGCATGACTCAATTCATGTGTCTTCATATAAAAATAAACGAATCGTGTGAATTTCAAAAAATAAAAAACATATGCACTACATTTGAAAAGCCCACATGTAAAAAATGTGTGAAACATAACATATGTATGTATGTATGTATAATGTATAAAAGTCATATGACATATGTGTGACTTTTCTACAAGGGAAAACGCTGGATAAGCTTTCAAAATATCCTGGGATTTATTATTCCTTTACTCACAGAAAAATTACTAAACTGTACCTTTCCTTGTCACTGGGGTGGTACCCTTATGTTTTCTACCTTTAATATGGATATAGCGTAGTATTAAAAATGGTGTATGTGCATAATTTGACTGTAATTATATTTTATATAGGGATGTAACTAAAAACAAATCAGATCATGTGTTCTAACCAGGTTGAAATACAGATATGAACAGAATTTTTTTTAAAGCATGCCAAAAAAGGTTCACATAGCATACGGTTGAAAAAATTAGAATGAGAGGTTTTTATTTTCATGCGGGCGCGTCAGTGGTCAGAAATGAAGCTTGTGGGACAAACAAAAGACCATAATGGATGATGCATTTATTCATTCATTTTTAGTAACTGTGTGGTCAGAGTTGCAGTGGTTCAGTTTAAGCTACTATTTTGTTTAAATTTTTGGGAAATCGAACCAACTAACTTTGTTTAAAAAAATATTGTTGGAAGGTAGAAACAAAAGGTACATACAAAAATAACAACTGAGTGAGCAGGATTTTAAAAAAAACAGTCCTGCACACATCTCTAGTTGAATGCATTTATGAACACGAGTGATGTAGCTGAAGTTGAGGAACTGTCAGAGGCAGAAACAACAGATCATACTGACAGTGCTGCCATATCTCTGTGGGTTTCCACTGTTGTCCAGTGTTGGTATAGTTGGAGGGCTGAAAAAAAAAAAAAAAAAAACCAAATAAAACCCAATACCTTCCTGTTTAGGCCACTTCTGGGGTAATGGTTTAAATTATATATATATGTATATGTATATATATATATATAAGATTAAAGTGGGCAGGTTTTTACTTTCATTGGGGCGCATCAGTGGTCAGATATGAAGCTTGTGGGACAAACAAAGACCACAATGGATGATGCATTTATTTATTCATTCTCAGTACATAGAAAAATAATAATTGAGCGAGTGGGATTTAAAAACAGTCCCGCACACATCTCTAGTTGAATGCATTTATGAACTCGAGTGATGTAGCTGAGGTTGAGGAACTGTCAGAGCCAGAAACAACAGACTATGTTGACATTTAAAAAAAAAAAAAACACACACAAAAAAAAACAACACACACATATAAATATATATATATACACACACATATACAAGAGTGTACCACCTCCCCAGTGACAATTTTTCTGTCTCATGTGGTTCATACCTAAAGTTGAAGTGTTCACTTGTACCATGTAATTCTGACATGTGTAATTGCTGACTTCTCATCCCTGCTAGCAACAAGCAGAATTTTATCCCAGATTTAGCTTATTTTTTATTTATTTATTTATTTATTTATTTTGCAGTTGGACAGTGTATAGGTCCCAGTCACGGTGATCTCGCACACAACACCTGGTCTTGTCAAAAGAGCGCAGTCCTCATTATCGGCGCACCAAATACACTTTCGGATGAAACCGCGATCGTTATTCATCAGACAGCAAGTGCTTTAAGAGTGGCTCGATTAAAGCCCTGTCACTTTTAATTAGCGCGTGGAAGAGTGAGTGGCGCTGCGGGGGAGTGCGGGCTAAACAAAGGAAACTTTCTAAACACCAACTCGAAGAACATCGAGTGCAAAGTCCCACAGAGAGCCTCCAGTCTCCGGAGGTGCCTAAAGAATTAGCTTCTAGAGGGCAAGAGAGAGAGAGATGGAGAGAGATGGAGAGAGAGAGACATGGAGGGGGAGGTTG
>CM040477.1:7571267-7581508 GCA_022758105.1 Pangasianodon gigas
AAAAAGGACAGACGGTGTTAATGTCTTTTTCCCCTTGGAACAGAAGCAAGACCCCGTGAGAAGCGCGGCGATGACACGCGCATCTAAATTTAAATTTAAATAGTCCCTGAACAGGCGCCCTGCAGCTCGGACCCGCTTAATTGATTGAGGCTTGCAACTGGAGGAGAACCGCCACGTTCGGGACATAAAAGCATGCCACTGGCACTGATTTCACGACAGAAACGTTGTTGAATAATAATAATAATAATAATAATAATAATAATAATACTAATGCATGCTTTCGAGGTCTTCGGTGCAGCACGTGCGCGCGCGTCTAACCAGATTCCCAGTATAGCGCGCGGAATAATCTCTAATGAAATCCTAGCTAATGACAAGCCTCATTTTTCACCGGGCAACTCTGAGTGTTGAAAGATGATTTGTTTCTGTTACGCATTAGTAATCTTAATGGGTAAACAGTGCATTGATGATTAGCCTTAATGAAATCAAAGAAAGGTGGGCTAAATGTAGGCTGTGTTTAAATCCTCACCCTTGGGTAAATGTTCTTTAATAGACTTCGTTTATTTGCCTCCATGCTATTACTGGACAACTCTGCAAATACTAATGTATGCTTAGACAAATAGGTTATGCGTTTTTTTTTTCCTGGATTTTCTAAAAAGCAACCTGCACAATCACATGATTCACCACAGTCAGGCATGAGGTAAATGGACACTTTCTCTGCACACTTGACATGTACATGGTACTCTGTCCTCATTCTCCTCCTAATTGGCTGTCAATAAACATTTATTCGGAGGCAAAACAAAGCTGAAAGGAAACAGAAAAGCAATGGACTGTTGGAAAAGCGGAGCCATCTTCCAGAGGCAGAGAGGCAAGTGTTAAGCAAAGATCTCATTTAAAGTGGCTCTGCCATAGGAGAGAGGGGCACTTAACGCAGCCGCCTTTATTAGCCTATTGCGAGATGTGTATTTGGGGCCTTTATTAGGACTGTGGATCTGAAAACCAGCTTGAAAAGCCTGTTTCAATTTATCAGCCGAGTGTTTTTTGAATAAACCAATGCAGTGCTCTTTCTTCTGCTCTTTCATCGCGCCCTATACTCAACAGAGTGACTTGTTCTTGGAGCACTCCCCCATAGATGGAAGACCTTTGCCTCTTACTTTCCGTCATACTTTCATCCCCACACACTCACCTCCCTTTTTATCAGCATTCAAATAGGAAATAGAATTAGGCTGTTCCAGGCTTCTTACCGTGATGCTGGGGGGCTTTTAAGTGCCACCCTTCTTAGCAGAATGACTTGAAATAATGAGGAGTTTTTCTTTTTTTTCATTAGATGCAGGCCCACTGGCAGCCACAGCCTCAGCTAGATTTAAAAAGGCCTTTAGACGAAAAGACATCCTCTTTACCGCTCTCTACATTTGCCTAGCAGCGCATTGTTCTTTTTTCCATTAATTACGGCCAAACATAGAAAATCCTGTGGGCAGAAAGGAAGGAGTTGCGACGTCTGTGAGTCAGAGCGCTGCACCTGCAGTGGAGTGTTTATGCCCAAACTCAAGGAGTCAGAGTCAATAGGCATTATCAAAACAGCAGCATTCACCAGCAGCACGACCAGCACAATAGGGTCATGTTTGATCATCGGCTAACAAAAAGCTCACTTCCTGATCAAGAGAAAGCTTCTACGATTCATGGTGCAAGGGCAGACTGTTTGGTCCAAAGAGGAACCAAATTGGCCATTGATTCCTGTTAGCTGGTAAGGATTTGATTTCGGTTTTGGCTGTGTTAGTTATGGGTATAGTTTTGAAACAAAAAGATTTCACACAGAAATCTGTAGGGCTTCTACCAAGTGAAATATGAATTCTGTTTCTCTAGCTCTACCGCAAACCTACCAAACCTGGTATGAATGCTTATGAATCTGCAATCCCAAGACTATATTCTTCCAACCATACCTTCTGTTCCCTTATGTTGTATTTTTTCATTCTCTACCTAAAAGCTGAGCCGATGCTGGCGTTGCTATTCCTCCCCCAATGAGGGACAGCTTTGTCTTCTTGTGTCTGTGCATCTCCACGAAGCTGTCTGTCTGAGGACTCTCCCATCCTTACTTCCCACAGTCAATTATGTGATAAATTACTCTAACGAACTGAACACAGATCAGCCCAATTAAGCCTGTAAGTAGTACATGGACTCTCCCTTGGAGTTGTCCACGCTACCACGAGTGATTTAGAGTGTTTATTTGTAGCAGTAGCCTAGTAGCCTAGAATTGGCTCAGGAAGCTTGAAGTGTATGCAGCTTATACGGAGGTTTCTCATGCTTCACACATCACTTTAAAAATTCATAGACAAAGACATGTAAATAGGTATTCATTTTATGTCTGTCTGTCTCCAGACTGCTTTTTTTTCCCCCTCCATGATTCAAAGTGAATTTTTGAATGAATTAAGCTGAGAGAAAGAGAGACAGACTGATTGAGGATGAATGTTTCGAAGGCACCAGGCACATGAATAGAAGAAATAGAAGAAGATGGCAGGCTATTTGAATATTGATGCACCCATACGTTTCTCCTATTTCCATTAATCTCATGCTCATCAGGGGTAAACAGAAGGAGCCACTGCTGCTCCATTCCGCACACGCCTGTCACCGTGCAAAAGCTAGTATGTTACTGTGCACGTGTGTGCGTGCGCATCCATCCTACTGTCAATCGCAGGACCAAGCCCAGAAACCAGTGCATTAAAACAGAGTGCTTTTCCCTGTCAAGCTGGACAGGTGCTTCCGTAGTTGAGACAGACTCCATTCCCTCTCCCTGAAGCACTAGATAGCCTCCTCTCGCCTCGGACGCTGACACAGGCACAGTGACGTGGCCAAATTAACAGGCCTATCATGTCACCCTTTCAGGGGTCCCACCAAGAGAGCAGGAAATCAAGTTGTCACGCCAGGCCAGTGGGACTGCTCATCTCCTCTCTGCTGCTCTGTAATAGCATGTGCCAGAAACGAGATGCATTGCAGTGCCCAGTTTACTGTGAGATGCATTCTGATGTCTCATTACTGCTTCTTGCTGACAGATTGTGATTGCGAATTGGGGCCTCCATGCTGATCACTCGGAGGGTTTCAGTTCATCTGATTGAAGCCACCATGTTGAAGGTTTGGCTTTGACCTCTGCTAAGATTGTTACCTAGAACCAGGCACACTTTTGTGCTTTCAAAAATAATTGCTTTTTAAATCTGCATCCCTTGTTTGAAATTTGTCGTTTAGAGTTTACGCTGAAAATTGTGACCCTCTTCAGGGTGGCTTGAAATGGTATGAAATATAGGCAACTTTTGAATTGCCTCTAAATCAGAGATGATCCACTATTCAGGGCGAATCTTTGAATGGATTAAGCTGAGAGAAACAGAGAGATTAATGCCGAACGTTTGAAAGGCATCAGGTACTTGAATAGAAGGAATAGTATTACGTTTTGATGCCTACCATACTTGACGGTTAAGATCATAAAATATTGTAGAGAACAGAAAAAGTTCCATCAGTTCAACTTGTGTCTGTCTAGTCTAACGGTCCCTTCCTGAGATGGATGGCGCCGGATTGACTCTTGATTCATTGCTTTCAAATTAAACTTTATGAATGCATAAAAGTTATAGTTTCTGCCAAGGCCTGGGATAATGCACATAAAACTGCAACTAACTAGGGTGTAATAGTTGCCATAAACCAATGACAGTGAATCATATTTTTTCTCTTTAAATATGCATGAGATCAAAATAGCATTCATGCTTCATGTTCTTGGAGAATTATAAGGAATAGTTAGATGCGTAGACATGCTTTTGCATTTCTTTCTGTGTGTTGACAGAGATGTCTTTGACTGGAATTTTTCTCAAAATAGTACGCTGATATACTTGACACTGTTTCATATAAAATGCTTTGGTTTACACATACACTGTACTCGCTCTGTCATGTCATGATTGATGTGTTTAGGTTGCCTGGGTCGTTTCTGTCATAACGGCATGGATAAAAAAACATTTCACTGAGCACAACAGCTTTGCATGTTTGTACTGAACGACCCATAAACCAGCTCCCTCTTGCCTACAGTAGTGTCTCTCTCCTTGGTTAAGGCACAGAGTCGTAAAAGTGTAATGACAGTGCAACCTTGAGCTACTTTTATCCTGTCACACTGTCCATCACCAATGAAGTTAGTGACAGCTCCATCCAGATTCCTCTCCACTGATTTATTAATGGGAAAATAAACTTTATACTTCGTTCAGTCCCGTGTCCCTAAGAGATTCTCTCCCTCTACTCAGCAGTGTTGGTTGTTGTTATTATTCTGTGGAAGGTGTCGGGCTGGTTTTCGAGGGCGCGGCGAGCGCTGAGGGGTTTGAACAGGGGGTAAGATGTCTTCCCTGAGCTGCAGGTGATGGATGGGAGCTGGGCTCGGCTGACAGATGATCTAACAGGTGTTCATAACCAGTTTATAAGAGCCTTTATTTATGACAGGCCACAGCCAAGCTGCTGCAGAGCAACCTCGCCAGCTGCAGCCGGAGGCACCTCAGGGGCCAGATGCAGCGCTAGCCACCGTCAAACTCTGTCCGGAATCATAATTAGCCAATGATTTGTCGGGGGAGGTTACATGGGCACCAAATGAAGAGGAGGGAGGGGATTGGAGGCATGCTGTCTGCTAATAATGAGAGGACACCGCTAGTCACTGCAACAGATTGTAGCTTCTTTAGACAATGAACTAATGCTACTGGGTTTAGGACACTAAGTGCATATTGTCTACTGGCATATGAACCATTAATTAAAATTTAAAGGGGTGTGTGTGTTGTTCCCTAGACACTGAGGACTTGTATTTATAGTCCTTCTCCTTGAAAAGATTGTAATATTCCTATAAGCTCTTGTGATAATGTTGTGTTTTCAAGTCTAAATCTCAGTGCACCACCACTGTAGCATACCCCCACATTTTTCCACATGAAGCCACAGGTCCTGCATGAGGATATTCATGTAGCCATAATGCATGGCGCTGGAAAATGGATGACCGTGCCGCTGGCGGTGACGTGTTTGTTCTCCTATAAAGCATTGCCTGGAGGTGTGGGTGCGGAGGGGAGAGGGTGTCATGGGTGTGATAAATGGCCGCTTGGTAACATCTTCACTCCTGACCTCCCACACGTTTGAATAAGCAGCACATTACAGAGGGCCTACTGCATGCACATGAACTGGAAGCCATTCACATTTGGAAGACTCCAGGAGCATTGTGGGTAATTGAGATGCCAGAGAAGTCAGTATAGAGCTTCTTGCAGAAAAATATCTTTTGTCTGTAACCACTATGACTTGACTTTAGTGTTGGTATGGGGAAAGAGTGTGAGAGCGTCTACAAAGCAGACTTTACAAAAAAATAACCATTGGTGTGTGTCATCGTTTTTCAGTATAAGAGCAAAACTCTTTCATTTTGTAGATGTATTTTCCAATTCAGTGTTGTTGATTTTATACTACTATGTGTTTCTTAATTTAAAAACAAGGCAATAATATTAACTGTGAAGTAAATTGGGTGTTGTTTTTGTTGCCTAATTTGAACAGGGTATATGTATATCACAGTTATTTGTACTTTTTTTTTTTTTTTTTTTTCATAAATGCCTTTATAAAGACTTTGGCAATGCAGATCTTCAGCCTTAAGCTTGTGAACCACCAGACATCTTCCAAATATGATAATGACAGCTTAAAAATGTGAAATTTTTAGGTTAAAGTTAGTACTTAATGGAAAATATGTGAAAATGAGGTTAAAAGTCTTATACGTTTTATTTACCTTCATTGTCTTTAAAATCCAAATGGCAGTTGAGCTTTTTAAACCCATCACCATAACCAGGATCAAAATTTTAATGAGGTCTAAATATCAGAAATGTGTCATAGTTAATATACCACAAAGCATACTACATCAATTGATAATTATCATCTTCATTATATTTTCCTTTCATTCTTTTATAAAACTGCTCCATTTTTAATTTGATCGAGTTAAATATTTTGGTTTACAAGATAAGTTACCTGTTGATTTTACCTTCCAAATTTAGGAAATGTAACAATATCTTAGAGCTTTTTCTTAAGCTTGCATTCAAATTTGTTACAAATGATATTAAACGAGCACATTGTGTGGAATATTCTGTCAAATGACACTGACTTTATATTAAAGGAACATATAAGAATTCCTTTGCAAAAACAACATTTATTTTGTCTACATATTGAAAAATAACTTTTTATTAGCCTCAAATAAAAAAAAAAATAAAAAGAAAAGAAAACAGAAAAAATATAGACATATCCCTATTTCGTACAGAGCATTTTCTTTATTTTTTCTTGAATATTTTTCAGAGTGAACTGATTTCATTCATTAAATTATTGAACTGAAACGTTATTGTTTTATATAATATATTTTTATATAATATTTTATAGAATATATTTTATATAATATATGTGCAAAAAAATTTGACAGTTTTTCATTGGACAATATATTCTTGGAGAAAAGATGTTACGTACAGTAATCAATAAGAAACTGTGCCTGTAAACTTTAAACTTTAAGCACCAGTTTTTATTCTACAAGCACCTGGTGGTGATTGTAAAACCCTGTACACATGCCCAAATAACACCAAACCTACCAAGGTCCAGTCCTCAGTGTCCTCATAACTAGTTACGGCCATTTTCGAATCTAACGTCTAGATCATCTATTGATGCTGTGAGACAGGCTTGTAGTCTGGTTATTGTACACTGACTCCAGCAAGTTTTCTAGTTTTTCAAATCTAGTGGCTATAATTATTACAATGATACATTCTAACTTTTTAAAAACTTGTCAGTTTAACTCATGGAACAAACTGTTGTCTATCTTGCAATCAGTCTTAATACTGGTCTGTCAGACTGGTATAATGGGAATAACCTTGTAAAATCGGTCACCTGCTCCAGTCATTATATCACAAAGTCATTTATATCACATTTTTATATCATAAAAGTGATTTTATCTCAGGCTTGACACGTTGTACCCAAAACACACAAGGACACAGATTAGGAAAGAATATCAAAACACCACAAATCCCATAATTACCAGCTATTAGTGTGAGGGTGACAAAACCTGCCAGTCTATTATCGCAGCTGACTGAAAAGCCATTTAGGATGGGCCACCACCTCGTTGTCAATCGCAGCCATTCAGCAGTGCCCCAGGGGGTTAGACAGGGAGCAGACCCAGACCTGCTGGGGAAGATGGAGTGTTGGGGTAACCGCCCCCGTGCCGTCCTCGGCGGGCCTGGAGGAGCGTGTTTAGCGCCGCGTATCTCAGCAACACCGTATTGAGGGTGAACAGGGACACATGGGCCTATTGAAGGCAGTAACAAGTGCCAAGCGGGGCCCTGACCCGCACCACCCCTCTCCAGTGTCTCAGCCCTCCCTGCAGCCCTGGGAAAGCCACGTGTCTGAATCGAAGCCATCTGCCTCAATTTGCCTAACATATTTGGCCACAATGGCCGGCCAGTTATCCATGACAAAGGGCCACAATAGGCCGTCCTCAGACACGCAGTGAGGCTGGAGAGTGCAGCGTGGACCCATTCGCCTGCACACCAACTGGACAGTGGCTCATGTTCGACGATTAGCACACTCTGCCTGTCGCCAGCAGCTCAGCACGGTCTCAGGGGATATGGGTAATTACCATCAACAGAAGAAAGGGAGTTTATCAGCAGACTCTTAAACCCCCCTCTCTCTTCAGCCTTAATCAGGAGTAAATGAGTAATATACTCAAGGGTCCTTTCTTCTGACTCTGCTTTTTTGTAATTCGGTATGTGTCAAAAGCATACATTACAGATAACAAGGGATATGTTGTGTGAACGACAGCTATTCGAGGATTAATGAAAGAGGGCTTAGGAAAATGCTACAAAAGGATTATACTTTAACAAGTAGAGGCAGAGGAAAAGCCCCAGAAATCAGAAAGTGTCAAACTTGAAGGAGTTGTCACGTTATGTCATATTCAAAATGTTCAAAAGTGAATTAAAATGAAATTCAATTGAACTAAGTCAGTCAGTCAGTCAGTCCAACTAAGTTTTTTCAATTCTACCTCTATCAAGGGTTGTGCTTATTAAGTTTAATGTGTTTTTTATCAGTTTGCGAATGATGTGCAAGCGTGCTGCTTGTATAGATATTATACACTTTTCATTAAAGTACATTATATAATATTTATTATATGTACATGACTGTGAATGTAGGTACTGTAGTACCATACTTAAGTTAGTTAATGAGTAAAACAGAGGGTGAATTGTAGTAATATATGCCAAACATAGTTAAATGACTGTATTTACAATTATACAGTATTACCCTCTAATTTACTGTGCAGTTGCAGAGATTAAAATCGAGACTAAAGCCCTTTTTAGTGCCACCTCACTTGACCTTGTTTAATTATGAACATGTTCATGGGTTTCCCACATTCTTGTTCTGAATGGGTACTATTATTAGATTACACAATTTCTTTAAAATGTAAAAATATCATAACATAAGCTCTTAGTCACACCGTAGATTTATTTATGCTATTCCGAGGTCAGTAAAAGTGTCACTGAATGGGTACAGTTGTCAATAGAGGAGTTGTTACATGGATTACATGATGCAAATTCATTGATTATGAGATTATGGTTTTGGTTTCATTTTTCTTTATAGAGCTTTCCCTCGGCACAAACAACAAACTAGGCACTATATTGTTGTGGTTAACTGCCAGAAATAAGCTGTCTTCTGTTCACCACATATCATGTCCAAAGGTTAAAACCAAGCAATTACTGTCATTTTCATGCTTTGTGATAAAAATCATAACACGGTTCCCTCAGGTGGTGTCACTCTTCACTCTTGTCACTTGAACAGTGACCAGCCATCGAGGAGGGCGGCCCATTCAGCCGAGCTCTCTTTTGACATGGAGTCCTCAATTAAAGTGTGCTGAAGCAGACACAATCCTATTAGTGAGCAGCGAGTGAGAAAAGAGGGCTGGCCCCTTCATTTGTGCTGCCAGAATGATTATCCTCGAGTTGGTAAATTGCACTGAGGCCCCACATGGATTATGGTAAACAGCGTACAGAGTGAATGTGGTGCTGACCACAAGCTACCAGATTCTTTTCAATTTTATTTTGATGATATTAATTGAAGATGTACTTCAGTAAATTTCCAAACCATGGAAATTATCAGGGCTGTGATAGTACTGATGGCATTGAACACAATTAAATGTTACGGTCATCATACACAATAGTGTCTCAGTATAGCTAGTTAACCTGTAATAGACCTTCATCTAATTCATCTGCCCAATATCAACATTGCCACAAAAATTACAGTAATGCTGGTAATTAT
This sequence comes from Pangasianodon gigas, assembly GCA_022758105.1. NCBI lineage: Eukaryota > Metazoa > Chordata > Actinopteri > Siluriformes > Pangasiidae > Pangasianodon > Pangasianodon gigas. The sequence goes on from CM040477.1 coordinate 7,580,580, forward strand.
AAAGCCATTAACACATTCATTTTTTTTTTTTTTTTTTACAAAGCACTGAGCAGTGCTGCCTCTTAGTGGTCAAATCCACTGCCCACTTACAGTGTGTAAAATGTTTACGCTACACATGGCATGAGAATGATACACCATACATCATGTATATGATTTAGCATTCTCAGCAACAGTTATAGACATGCGTGCATCTAGAGTTGGTATTTGGTTGCTCATAGATTGCATTGGCACTATCATAAAGTCCAATTTTTACTCATTTTAAGATTTTCATGTAGATGTTCAATGCAATCATTTAAAAAATGATCACTTGCCATAGCTTTTGAACAGTGAAATGAACGTAAATAGCGGCAAAACAGTGCTTATGAACATCTATTACATGCTGGCTTATCTCCATCCGTCTCTGGTTTTTGAAAGATTGCTGTTTAATAAATTAATGCAGCCATGTTTGTTTATGCTAAAGCCCTGTTCTGCACTGGGAGTAAATTCGAGTGTTATTTAAAGCCAAGTACTTTTGTCAAGCTGTTGCAAATGGAATGATGGATGGCACTCAGGGCCTGTGCAAGTGAATGCATTGCTTCCTATTTAACCTTAACATCCTCGTTGCTAATGGTTTGTCTGAGTCAGATTTTAAAAGACATAGTGCTGCTCCATTGAAATCAAAATTAAAAATCCACCATACCATATTTCTCCAAGCAGGGAAATACATTATGTGCTGCTAATGTATTGGCATAAAGCAAAGTAACATCCCATCAAGTGCTTCAATTTGGGCTTTTTTCCCATTCATGCTGTTTTATTGCTATGGGCAATTTGTACCACTCAGCATGACAGTGTCAACTGAATCAAGATTAATTTACATGCAAAGGAACACTTAGCGAAGCGGCTTGATAAGCAAACACATTGTCTCGATTGCTGAGCTGGAAAAAAGGCTT
>CM040477.1:7592895-7609432 GCA_022758105.1 Pangasianodon gigas
TGTGTGTGTGTGTGTGTGTGTGTGTGTGTGTCTACAGTAACCTACAGCAAATGTCCATGTCCTCATCACAGGCTGATAATTCGCAAATTGCCTCAATAATTCGTTACACTTCCGGGTCCAATCAAAAGTGGATAATTGAAGCGTTGGCTTTTAGCACTTGGCCTGATGTTTAACACTGAAGTGCTCTTTCAGTCACTGCTTAACTTGACTGGCATTAATTGCGCAGGCGCAAATTCTGCGTCCTTCACTGTGCTCCGTGGCGCTTAATTAACCTTCATAAATGGCCATATTACCGTACTAAATAGTATGTCATTGCCTATGGTTCCGTACTACTCTGACATACTGTTTAGTACGGTAGTAGGTATGAATACTTGGATGTAGCCCAGGTGTTTAAGGGCGCTAATGTAGTAGCCATTAGCGCAAACAATTAGCCAGAGGGAAATGACACCGGTGCGGGTTTTTTTTTTTCGTTCCCTCCATGTTTACCTTTCACATTCGGCGGCAAACAAGCCATGTGATGGCCCGTGTGCCCAAAGCGGAGCATTATTCCTAATTAAAAGCCGGGGATGTGTGCCATTAGCAAGATTCATGCTCGGCTACGGGAGAGTTCATTCCGGCTGTTGACTATCCATTGATTATTCATACGGGTTCTGATTCGGGCCCATTAATGCAAAATCAAGTGGGAAGTAAATTTTGTAAGAGCAAGTCGCACACTGATGACGGCCCCACTGAGCACGCCAAAGAGTGTTAATGGAGCAGGTTAGGGGCCTTTAATATCATTGAATTTACAATAGAGCAAATGATTTTTCTGCACATTTACAGCTTGTATGCATGGACTGGGCTAGTAGACTCCTCCAGTGGCTGCCTGCATGTAGAATTTACATCCATTTTAGTTCAGTTTTTCTTTTTTTTTTTCTTCTTTTTTTTTTAGACTATAATTCTGACCATCATTGTTTTCATATACCTAATATTTTTATGAATACATTGATAACTGTATTTAAATATTAGATTTAAATTGGTCTTCCTTGTGCAAAATGACCCTAACATTGGAAATGGAATTATTTTGATATTTAGCTTATAATAAACAAACCAAATGGGGGAAAAAAAAAGCCAAATGAAAATAAGAAAACAGCAAAAAACAAAAATCCCAAATAAAAAAACAAAACAAAACAATAATCATACAAAACAAAAAACAACAAACAAAGCAACAACAAAACAAAAACAACAAAAAAGAAACCCAAACAAATACACACCAACAACAACAAAAACCAAAACAAAACGACAAAACAACCCATCCTTAAAAATAAATAAAACAATCAGACAAAAGAAACAAACAAATACACACCACCACCACCAACAAAAAACCAAAACAAAACAACAAAACAACCCATCCTTAAAAATAAATAAAACAATCAGACAAAAGAAACAAACAAAAAACAACACCAAAAACAAACAAACAAACAAAATCAAAAGAGAAAACACAACTATTCAGATACAATCCAAGCATATCAGGTATTCTGGCAAATCTGTTGATGTGTAATAAGTTAAATATCCAAACATGTGGGTTGTTAGCCTACACGTTAGAGCCAATCTGTGACTTGAAACTGTGTCACAAATGCAAACTCTCCCGTGGCTCATTGTGTAGTTAAAAATGGATGTGAAAGTAATCGTATCTAATGCCTCCTAAATGTTCATTACAGTTGCAGGTTTCCAGTTGGTTGGAGCTGGTCTGCATGAGCACTGTCCTCTGGTCTTTTGTGTGGAGAGGTTTTATAAGGGGCTGTGAAGAGTTTGACACAGGCGCCTCCAAGTGTTATATATACTACATTACAACACTAAATCACAGATGAGTGCACTGGCTTATTTACAGCTGCATACCCTTACCTCATAAAGTAACATGCCATTTGAGTTTTACAGATGTTTTACAGATGTTCCTTCATTATAACAACTAACAAAATGGTGTATGTTAAGATATTACTAATGAAACAATCAATGTGGCTTCTGAATGTTCTTTCTGAATTATTTCTCAATGGCTATTTCTGAATGTAAAATAAATGTAGATTTTTATCCACTTGATTATAGGCTTTTTCAAGTCTCCTGATGGTTGCTTTGTGTTTTGTGAATCTATTGCTATTTTCCCCTTCAGTTATTTATCCAGTTCCAGTTTATTATTTATTTCTGTATTCCCATTTCACATGTATATGAATAATATGTGATCACACATGAAAGTGCATTGACATTGACATTTTTGCAATTGACATTGCAGATGTGAGCTCAAGTAAACAAGCTGTGGATTATCATGTGAATAATAGGAACCATGTGTAAAAATTATGTGTGAAAAATAAAAACACGTACACCACATGTGTAAAGTCATCATACGAACAAAGTGTGAAACATAGAATGTGAAGTTTCTAAAACCCACATGTGCAAATTTCACGAGTAAATGATGTGATTATTCATTATTCAAGTTTGTGTGTCTTTTCTGTAAGTGTTTGCTTCTTCAAATGTCTGAATGGTGCTTGTCTACATTTGTAATTGTGTTCCTAAACAGTTTTATGCCATTTTCTTATACTTGCAATACTTTTTTTTTCCACATTTGTAAATGGTTAATTTTTTTTAATGTCTTTCAGCTTATCAGATCCCTTTGACTTTTCACTTAACTACTCACAGCAAACTGCTTGGAAATTCGAGTCTGTTCAACTTTTCATGCTTTAAACTAACACTCATTAGAAGCCTTAATTTTAGACCTACTTCAACTATGGTAATATTTAGGCTTTATTGAATTCAATAGAAAAACACCATGAAATTCTGATAAGTAGTAAAATAGAGGTATTGTTTTACTCAAAAGCAAAGGAAAAGTGTGTGTGCGTGTGTGTGTGTGCAAGCTTTGAGATTGCATACAAGCACTGTACTTACACTTTCCTAGGTTTTAATTAGTCTTTGGCTGTAAATTGTAGGTGTGTCTGCTGAAACCAGAGAAATATTTTTGCATCAGAATCTCCCCATATTTGTGTAGGATTCCTGAGTTCCCTCCCATTGTCTAGAAACATGCAGGTGGGTGGACTGGCTATGCTAAATTGCCTCTAGCTGTGAAGGAGTGTATGAATGCATGTGTGCATGGTGCCCTGCGATGGACTGGCGTCCCATCCAGGGTGAATTCTCTCATCTTGCAGCAAGTGCCACGGGGATAGGCACTGGCTCCACAATGACCCTAAACCGATTAGAGATGATGAATGAATGAATAATAATACTCAACTAGCAAAAACATTAACTTGAAGCAAATGATTAAGAGTGATTCAACTCCCCATCATGGCACACCTATGGACTGTGATCATCAGAGACATGCATACTGTAATATTATTAAGTGCCAGACAGAAAACTAAAGCTTAAAATGCATTTTAAGTTTCCATATGTGAGAGTTTGTACATGTGCAATAAAGTTTTATGCGTACAAAAATCAATATGTAGAAAAAGAACAGCCAGCTCCAACCAGGACACGGTGCTCTAATGAGACGAAACAGTGAGCCATGCCTGTTTGGACAGCAGTTTATGTGGGAAGTCCTGTATACATTCATCAGGGAAGAGGCCACTTCATTGGGAAGGCATTAATCACCACAAAACTAATTATAAATTGATTACATGGTCATGCAAGATGAAGAGGCCTGTCGTGCATTTCTGATCAGTATGGGAAGGCCACAGAGGTCTGGGTGTGAGACTGGCAGTCAGATAAGAGAAGGGTGTAGGACAATCCTCCCCATATCATAACTATCACAGTAAGCCATTACTGGATACAGTGTTTGTGGACGTCCACTTCTTGGTTGGTCTGCAACACTTCCAGTCTTTTTTTAATTTGGCAACAGTGTCGTGTGTGATGTGCTTGCCATGTTTCCTGTTAATGACCACTGCAACCTTGCAACAGCTTCCCGATCCAGCCATAAGAATGATTTCAATATGTTCTTCTTTTGTCAAAAGCATTTTTAAAGTATATCTGAAAAAAATGTAATATAAACTAAGTATGAAAAGAATTTTTTGGAAAAAAATTTGCTAAAAAGTGTTAATTTCCCCTGTGTATGGAGACCTTTGGGACACCTTGTAGTTCAGGGAAATTTCCTTTTTGAGTTTTGCAACATATCATTTACTTTCATTTATTTGGAAGCCACTTTTATCTAAAGTGCCTTACAAGTGAGGCAAAGTCCAATCCATGCATTAGGGTCTTTTTCAAGGGTACTCTCCAGCAGTCCTCATATTTGAGCTCACAACCCTAGAACTTTAGCCAAATCCCACGGCCCCCCAGTTTATGTTTACAATGCTCAAGCATATGCTGTTCCCAAAAGATTTTTACGAATTTACATCTTTCCTAATATTAAAATCACTTCTGTTTGCTAAGCAACACTTTTATGAAGCTGCAGTTTGCATGTATAGGGAAAATTTCAACAGCTTTTGTTATTGTAACAGTGTCGATCAGGGATACAACGAGGAAGCCTCCTTTTCCGTCTTCACGCCAGTGATATAGTGTTTCCTGTTTCCTGATCTGCTTCCTGACTTGTGTCTTGCAAATATGAAAAAAACAACAACACAGTACATGGTAGTTTTTAATCTAAAATTTTAATTCATACTGCACACTAAAAGCACAGCAACAGATATAAAAATATACAAAATATGTTTGTTAATATAACAAATACATGGGAAAAAAAATAAAGGCAGCGAGAGTTATATGAGACCGCATGAGCTCCTGCGCAAAACAGTTTGATAAACGTGTGTGAACGGTAAGAATTAAATGCAGCATTATTTTTTGCACTATGTCTGTTGCCTGTTGCCATCACAACTAAAAAGAACTAAGTATAGTTAAAGCTAAATATAAATGATGTTTGACCTACTCTAAAGACACACGGTGTGTCCCTGGAGCATTAGACCTACCCTCTACGACAACCCTTGTAACCTCAGGATTGACTGGATATCTTAAAAAAAAGAAAAGAAAGAAATAAACAAATGAAGAAAAATATTAGCAAATGGGCTCCCATATTGTGTCACATATGTTGCATTCATGGCTTTTGTACCTTTTTGAACAGAGAACTGTATCTCTGTTTCTAACACTGTAGGATACAATCAGTAAAAAAATATTAGCGCCGCCTTGAGCTCTAAGTGGATTATCTGGGCTAAATACAAGTACGTAAAGAGAAATAAATGAAATTCAGAAGCCATAGAAACTTGTTCATGCTGGTTTCCTTGGTGCTGAGGTTATGAAGCCCTCCAGAATCGTAGCTTCACCTCAGATAATGCTCCTCAGTATGTTCCCAAGGCAAGTGTTCCTAATACGTATGATATACACACTAGGCATCTGCTTATATTCATACTTCATACTTCATAGCCTAACATTCTAACCTTTTATACGGTTTACAATATTATCAAGGTATTACATTTTCAAAATACTACTTTTTAATAACTAACTGTGCGCATTTTGAATTTGGCAAAAAAAAAAAAGAACTAAAGAATTTTGCAGTAAAGGGTTTTATTACTATCATTACAACTATCATTGGGCTACAGTCTCTTAGCAATGTATCAAAAAGAGAGCACCGTGTCACATCATGGCCTTATCAATGAGCCCTGCAGAGTGGTGACAGCAAAACAACGTAAACGTTCAGCTAGACGTTTAACTCTGAGAGAAGCGTTTTCTCCTACAGCTAGACATTTCACAGCACACAGATCAGTGTCCTGCCTTCGTCTATCTCATCCTGCACCTTGTCGCTGGAGGTGGCGATCTCGGCTTGGGCAGAGAACATGGCGCAGACGAAAGTGAGCACCGTCCCTCCAATCGCTGTGTAGAGAGCCCAGCCCACTGAACACTGACCCAGTTTATACGGGGAAGCTTCAGAACCACAGTAGTTGACCACCTTAGCACAGCCGAAGCCTGCTGGGTAGAGCATCAGTCCGAGCATCAGGAACAGACCTGGGCAGAAAAACAAAGACTAACTAAAGCAGTAGAAGTCAGTGGTTCTCAGAGTGGGGTTTGGGGAACCCCAGGTATCTGTGAAGCATAGCCAGTGAGGCCATGATTTTTTTTATTATTATTATTTTGTTACAGTAGTGGAAATAGTAACCCAACATTTTCAAAGTAACTATAATTATTATTGTTCATATACTTTAGTTATTAGTCTGTCTGACTGGTGACTTAAGCCAAATAGATTTAAAGCAAAACCCAATAACACAAAAACAAGTACAACAGGTCTATTCATGGAATTTATTTTGCAATTAAAGGTGTTCCTGGCTACAAAAAGTTTGAGAGCCCCTGTCATAACTACACTATATGGCCAAAGGTTTGTGGACATCTGACCATGACACCCATAAGCCGTTGCCATAAAAGTTGGAAGCACACAATTATAGAATGTCTAGTATAGTATAGAATGTCTCGGTATGCTGTAGCGTTACAGTTTCCCTTCACTGGAAAACCTGTTCCAGCATGACAATGTCCTTGTACACAAAGTGAGCTCCATGAAGACATGGTTTGCCAAAGTTGGAGTGGAAGAACTCGAGTGTTCTGCACAGATCCCTGACCTCAACCCCACTGAACTCCTTTGGGATGAACTGGAATGCTGACTGCACCCCAGACCTCCTCACCCAAATCCCCACAGCCACGCTCCAATATCTAGTGGAAAACCTTCCCTGAAGAGTAGAAGTTATTATAACAGCAAAGGGGGACTAAATCTAGAATGGGATGTTTGAAAAGCACATATGGGTGTGATGGTCAGGTGTCTATAAACATTTGTACTAGGTTACTAGTTACTAGGTTCTGGTATATATATATATATATATATATATATATATATATATATATATATATATATATATATATATATATATATATATATATATATATATATATATATATATATAAGCAACATTTCTTGGTTGGATATATATCACTGTATAAACATGATAGAAGTACTCTGACAAATTTATACATTTTTAATCAGTTCAGTGACACAAAAATGTGTGTGTTTGTAATAGACAAATTTAGCACATCACATTAAACCACACTGTGCCTATAAGAGAAAATAATTTTTGTCATTATCTTGTGTATTCATTAGTCATGGGGCGTGCTGTTATAGGAACATCATCCACAACAGGGCGCTGCGATACGGCCCAATGCCGGAACAATTTGCCAATGATTACAATTTTTTTTATTTATTAATAAACGACATGTTGTGTTTTTTAACCACCAAAAGTTAGTTCCTGTTATCACTTACATTACAGAGGTTTCCTTCACCAAGCACTGTGTTTTTTCCTCCCTTTTGAATTTAATAAGACAAAAAACTCAGCTACTGAAAAACTGGAAAAGTCCTCTATCCTGAAGACTTTCCCATGGTGGAAAACTTACTGACCTTAATGCGCTGACAACCGAAATACCTTCCATAATAAATGTTAAATAAACTCCTCACAAAAAGCTTCACCATATCCACAATTATACGTTTTTCTTTGTTAAATAACACGTTTTTAAAATCTGTTTACTATTAGCCTTAGATTATGTAGAGCTGTTATAAGTCCCTGTGAATGAGCTGTTACTGTTACATCCACAAGCTTCTCTTTCCCTCCTTACCACTAATGTTTATAAACCCAGACCTCACCCATACTATATAAACATTAGGATTCCTTTGAGTCATGTGATATTATATATCATCTATCACGTTATGATTTGCACTCAAATGGCCCGTATCATAATTAATATCTCAATATCCTATCCACGGACCACTTGCAAGAGTGAAATAGAAATGTATTTAGCATTTTATTTGTCATTACAGCTTGCAAAATGGGCCAACGTTCTTTCTCAGCCACATAATGCACTTACTCTGCCATCAAATCGGGCATGCGAGGTCCTGCCTCAAAAGCCTTTCTTGTGACTGTTTAGGAATTGCTCAATCCCACCGTCGTAAATATTTCACTAAGCTTTCAGCACAACTACAGGGCTCTCTTGTCCCCAGATAAACCCTTTTAGAAATGAAAAATCCCTTACATGGAGCTGAGAATCAGCATTTTCTATAGTACTGGTCTGAGACAGGATAGTAAGTTACAGAGCTGTTGGATTTGTCCCTCCTTAACTTGAAATAAAGGGAAAGATTGAATGGTGGTTCTGGCAAACAGTAGACCTTGCCATAGTCAACAATACAGTGCTGTTGCTGCGGGTTGGGCTGGGAAGTAATGCTGATGGAGCAGGCAACATGTGGTTGACATGCTTTACTTACCACTGACATAATAGATAGCAATTTTATGACTTGCACGCACCCACAGCGAGATGTAGTCTACTGAGTCTCTAGGATCTCTTTTAAAAAACTCTTGAGGCCTTAGCATTCCTGATTCCACCTGTAATTTATTGTCATATTTAAATCACTGATCAAGATTATCATGAAACAGTCCATGTTATGATTCATGTAATGCTGTAGATAAGCTGTGAAACTCCATAAGTCCTGGAAGACATTATTATGTGTTTCCCAGGCAAGCCTGAACCTCTGAGGCTGTCAGGAATGTGAGGATTGCTATCGTGTCAGCTTCGAGGGTTTAACATCTGACCTGAATATACACTCTCAACTTAAATCTTTATGCTGTGGGAGTGAAATAAAAAGCAGGGGTTAAGAAGGGCAAGGCAGAAGACTAAATATCAGCTATGTCATATAATATTGGCAAAATATATAACACAAGGGACTGATATGAGGTCTGAGCAGTGCTGTAACTGATTTTAAAGCACCTCTCAGCATGATGTGTAATATTTTAGAAAAGCTTGTAATATCATATTCCATAATTATAATTTCATATCCCTGGTCATAACGGGCAGGATTCACTAGTATCACTTATATTAGTACATTTAAATCTTCTCTTAAAACTTTTTTAGGATTGCTTTTATTTGATTACTTTGTTTTGTTCTGTTATTAAATTATTGTTATTACTATTATTGTTATTGTTATGTACTCTTATGTAAAGCGCCTTGAGAGGCCTTTTTAAAGGCGCTATATAAAATAAAGTTTATTATTTATTATTATATGACAAAATTTTAGTCTTTCCGTAGTCTTCTTTATTTTATGTCTTTCCAGAATTCTCATGGTCCAACCAAATCCCAGTGGATAAAACCAAAGTCACGTCATACATTATTGTCCGTCTGAACATCCACTTTTACTCATATATAGAGGAAAAAACAGATTATATTTTTTGTTTCACATTATCATTAACAAGCCAAGATACAAGAACTATATATCCTTAACTATAGTTTAATTTTACACTGAAAAAAAGAAACTTTGGAATAATGCGTCAACTTATTGCAGGCAATTTTTTTTTTATGTTTTTCTCAACTGAAAGAAAGATCGACACCATATATAAAAACCTGAAACAAGCTGACGCTTTTTTTTTTTTAGTTTGAGCCAAGGTAGAAATTTTTGGGTATAAGAGAGTAGAAATGACAAAGTGGAAATCTTCCGCAATTCTTTGTTTTACACAATCCATGAATTTAAAAGGGTAAATGGTACTAATTTCTAGGGGCATGGCACTCAGGGTATGAGGCTTAAACAAAGCAAATTTTCATTTCTGTGTGTTTGTGAGCTGCTGTGGAACTTTTACATTAAAAAAATAGCTTAAAAATGTAGCATAATTAAATTGACTGACATTTTTCTCACATTACTATCATACTGAGGGATAATCAACCAGATGACCACTGTTTTATAGCCCTAAGCATAGCACAGAGGACTTTGCGTTTTTATTTTTTGTGCTACTATTATTATTATTATTTTTTATTTTTATTTTTTAACTTCAAGCAAGAGAAAAAAAGAGAAGCTGGTGAGGGAATGACTGTTTATAGGTTCTATAATGTAAGTGACAAGAATGAACTAGTTTAAATGTAACAGTAAACAGATAAAATGTACAATGTGTCATTCTTTAATTAGTCAATAACGTAAGCACTGGGAGCAGTTACTCCAGTGGTAACAGTTACTCCACTTCGTGCCAGGCCGCATCACACTACCCCATCGCTGATTACTTTCCTTTGACAGAACATCCCCGAATGTTTTTTCCTTATTTTAACATTCATATTTAGGTTTATAACTGGCTCTATGTTAGTAAAGCCCAATAATTCCACAGCAAGCATGCCTTGTAACATGATAGTAACACCACTGTAACATGACTGTAACACATATACTGATATTAAAGATTTAATATGGTATAATAGTAAATAGTCCTCAAGATAAAATAAAAATATGGCAAATATGACGTTCCTACCTGCTATGCCTTGAAGCAGGCCGCACACATTAAAGATGCTTTTCCCCAGGATACTCTGAAAGCACATGCTAAAGACTGCGAGGAAGCCAACTATGGACAGCAGGAAGATTCCAACAACCAGGAATATAATGGAGGCCTGCCAAAATCCACTCGCAATCTCTGTAAAGTCTGCAGCATATGGTCCACACTGAACCGTCTTCTGTTGAGACACTCGGATACAGCGACTGTAGAGGCCAAGTGTAGGTGGGTTAGGGTCTGGAGGTCCAGTAGCTGAGGCATTGTACTGAGAAGGGTGGTGTACCCCTACTAACCAATCAGCACTCATGATGGCCACCAGCTCAGCAAATGCCACCACAATGCTCAACAAGGTCCAAAGCATAGAGCGGCACGTTACAATGACATGACACATGTTGTCTATTCTATGAAACTCCTTTAGGCTGATCTTTTCTTTCTAATAGACAAGTCTGGTAGAGTTGCATCAGCTGAAGACTTGCGGTGTTATCTTCATAGATCCTTTTTCACAAGCAGACTTTCATGCTGGACAAGATCCCTGCCTGCCAGAACAGTATCCTCATCCATTCTCAATGTATCCAACTGGGAAAACAGAAACTGGGCACCTACGAACAGATGAAAACAGAATGACATTTACAGGGAGTTTCATGTTTGGACCTCCCTTTGGCACTGACAGATTGCTCAAAGGCTATGAATCAGCATGTCATACCTCAGCGTTACCGCTGCATCTGGCAACACTGACTGCATGAATCCCGTCTGAACAGGCATGAGGCCCCTAAAATCAATCCTATAGGCACACTAATTCTATATCTCATTTTCTCTAAAATGGGATGATAATGTCTTCTCAAAACACAATATTGCACCACTGGGTGTCTTCTTGGTTGGTAAAAATGGGCTGATAAATTCTACACAGCTTTTGAAAACACCAGTCAATACTCCCATTGGTATCATGCCAGGTATGCCTTGTAACACTATTGTGTACGGAAATTTGGACCAGATGGGTTCAGAGATATTATGTTGTTTTTTTTGTTGTTTTTTTTTGAGTGTGTTTGTGTTTCTCCAAAGTCACTATGGCTCTGGAAAGGAAGTGCTGAAAGAAATAGTTGAACAAAGATAGTTCCTACGCATCATCAAAGGAAGCTCAAAGCGTTAAGCAGATTGAGATAAGCACTGACAGGGCAATGGAGTAACAGACACGTAGCTTTAAGCTTGTGCAGGCAAGTTCACGGAAAACCAACGCAGGGAACAAAATTGTGCGTGGGTAGTCATAATACAATCATCACAGACCACGAAATGGTACAACATGGAATTTAAACCTTTGCTTGACTCGCACTTTCTTTCCAACATAATGGAAGTAGACTATACATGATATGACAGTAAACAGAGGTTTGCAATCACAGATATATTTTCTGTGTCAACAATGAAATCAGAGCTCAATAGACGGATTAAATTTAAGTATTTTTTCACGGTAGAAAGATTATACACCTTTTCGTTTGCTAAAATGACACTGAGAGATTGAGTCATCAAAGCATTTCACATGTTCATTTTATCTGATATGTGATTTTAAGATATTAACCCATAAAGACTTTAACCCTGCTTAAAGCCAAAGCACGTACAACTTTTTAACTTCAGATTTTATATTTTTTTATTAAACATTTTGGTATATTTTGGTGTAAAGCATCTAACATATATTCCCTGGACATGTAAGCAACATATTTATAACTAATTTTTGCCAAAGGCTCAGATAAAACCTTATACTTCCAAGGTCTCTTTGTATGAGGTTTTCTAACCTTGGAATCACCATGTACATCTTGTATATTTTCACCATATTTTTTTAAAAAATGAGTCTGGCAAGTTGCTAGCAATATGATTCATAAAAGAAGGAGTGTTTCAAAGCAGTAAATCCTGCCATGTCAATTCTTTGGATTTGATTCACTTCAATAAAATGACTTAAACATACAGTATATGAAGCACACATCTCATTTGTCCACAACCACACATCGGCTCATACTGTCCCCTGGAAAAATGATCCCCATCTGCTGTCTATATGAGAAACCTATTTACAGCAATTATATACAGTCATGCTGTGATCCCATTTACCTAGACAGGCGCGTGTGTCCAAACCAGAAATCACACAAGGAAGATTTACTCAAGAGCAATCTAATCAAATCAGAGCGCATGACTTCCCTGCAATAAAAGGCACGCAGGCAAGAGCGCCTCTGATTCTCAGGAGACATCAGAGAGGAATTTCACAGGCCAGGAGTTGCTGAGAGGCGTAGAGACAATGGCGTCTCATGCTGTGGTCCCAGCATGGACCTCAAACATGGATGATCAGACTCTCGGACCCCCAGTGATGTGGATCAAAGAGCCACAGATGTTGCTTCAAAGTCAGACGGATGAAATGTTGCCTTAGAGACTGGTCACACACGGACAGGAATGCTTCCTTGTTTCTCTCTCCGAATATTATTATTAATATTATTCGATATTAAAAGCAAACAACTTAATGTTTCTAAACAGAGAAACACTAGACATGATATTCTTAAGACAACTAGGTTTGGTTTGGCCTACTCGGATGAAGTCCGCATTTAGAATCAAAACCATATGTAATTAAAAAGTGATCCCTGAATGCATCTTTTTTAAAGTGAACTGAGCCAAATAAAGAATGAATCCCAAACCCAGTCTCATTATTTAATATCCCAAACTCCTTGGTCAGCATTCTAGCAGAGCACTCGCATGGCTTTCTGCAGCTCCACACTGGACTGCTTTAACCACTGTGTATCCTTGAACAAAGACGAGAATAAAACATTCAGGTAATTTGAGAAGTTAAAATACTGAAGCTGACTTGCACTTAGGACTAACTTGCCATTAATGGACGTTTTTAATGTTTTTTTTTTTTAAAGATTTAAAAAATCCACATACACATGTACTGGATAGGTACTAAGTGGCACATTACCATACTAAAAGGCTGCACACTATTTAGTACGGTAGGTTTCATTCTATTTTACTACTATTTTATGTTTTTATTATTTTTATAGTATTTCACTGGTTGCTTATACGCTATTTAGTACAGTAGGTTTCATACTATTTTACTACAGTTCGCTATACACTGTTTAGCACAGTAAGCTATACACTATAACGTATGGTAAACTCTACACTATATATATAACTGTAAACTATACACTGTTTTGTACAGTAAGCTATACACTATAACGTATGGTAAACTATACCCTATTTAGTACAGTAAGCTATACACTGTTTTGTACAGTAAGCTATACACTATAACGTATGGTAAACTATACCCTATTTAGTACAGTAAGCTATACACTATTTAGTACAGTAAACTATACCCTATTTAGTACAGTAAGCTATACACTATTTAGTACAGTAAGCTATACACTATTTAGTACAGTAAGCTATACCCTATTTAGTACAGTAAGCTATACACTATAACGTATGGTAAACTATACCCTATTTAGTACAGTAAACTATACCCTATTTAGTACAGTAAGCTATACCCTATTTAGTACAGTAAGCTATACACTATAAAGTATGGTAAACTATTCCCTATTTAGTACAGTAAGCTATACACTATAAAGTATGGTAAACTATACACTGTTTTGTACAGTAAGCTATACACTATTTAGTACAGTAAGCTATACACTATAACGTATGGTAAACTATACCCTATTTAGTACAATAAGCTATACACTATTTAGTACAGTAAGCTATACACTATTTAGTACAGTAAGCTATACCCTATTTAGTACAGTAAGCTATACACTATAAAGTATGGTAAACTATACCCTATTTAGTACAGTAAGCTATACACTATATAATATGGTAAACTCTACACTATATATATAACTGTAAGCTATACACTGTTTTGTACAGTAAGCTATACACTATAACGTATGGTAAACTATACCCTATTTAGTACAGTAAGCTATACACTATAAAGTATGGTAAACTATACACTATTTAGTACAGTAAGCTATACACTATATAATATGGTAAACTCTACACTATATATATAACTGTAAGCTATACACTGTTTTGTACAGTAAGCTATACACTATAACGTATGGTAAACTATACCCTATTTAGTACAGTAAGCTATACACTATTTAGTACAGTAAGCTATACACTATTTAGTACAGTAAGCTATACCCTATTTAGTACAGTAAGCTATACACTATAAAGTATGGTAAACTATACCCTATTTAGTACAGTAAGCTATACACTATATAGTATGGAAAACTATACATTGTTTAGTACGGTAAGCTGTACACTGTTTTGTACAGTAAGCTATACACTATAAAGTACGGTAAACCATACCCTATTTAGTACAGTAAGCTATACACTATAAAGTTGGTTAAGCTATACACTCTTTAGTACAGTAAGCTATACACTATAAAGTACGGTAAGCTATACACTGTTTAGTACGGTAAGCTGTATACATTGTCTTGTATGGTAAACTATACACTATACAGTGCGTTAAGCTACACACTATTTAGTATAGTAAGCTGTACACTATTTAGTATGGTAAGACATACACTAGTATGGTAAGCTATACACTATTTAGTACGGTAAACTATATACTATGTACTATGGTGAGTTATACATTATATAGTACGGTAAGCTATACACTATTTAGTACGTCAAGCTTTCCACTATATAGTATGGTAAACTATACACTATAGAGTATGGTAGGTTTCTTTCTTTCTTTCTTTACTATGAAAATAGTATTTACTACTATTTTATAATGGTGTTTTAACGGTTGTCTGTCCACTAGTTAGTAGGTTTGATAATACAGTTGGCTATACATTGTTTAGTATGTTAGCTTTACTACTATATTTTACTATAGCATTTTAACGGTTAGCTATATATTATTTAGTACAGCAGGTTTCATACTATTTTACGACGTTTGGCTATACACTGTTTAGTACGGTAGGTTTCATACTGTTTCATTGCAGGAGGCTATACACTATATAGTACGGTAGGTTTCATACTATTTCACTGCAAGAAGCTATACACTATATAGTACGGTAGGCTTCTTCTTCTTATTATTATTTCACGGCAGGAGGCTATACACTATTTAGTACGGTAGGTTTCTTACTATTATTTCTATACACTGTTTAATACGGTAGGATTCCTACTATTATTTCTATACACTATTATTTCACTGCAGGAGGCTATACACTATTTAGCACGGTAGGTTTCATACTATTATTTCACTGCAGGAAGCTATACACTATATAGTACGGTAAGAGTCATACTATTATTTCACTGCAGGAGACTATACACTATATAGCACGGTAGGTTTCATACTATTATTTCACTGCAGGAGACTATACACTATATAGCACGGTAGGTTTCATACTATTATTTCACTGCAGGAAGCTATACACTATATAGTACGGTAGGTTTCTTCTTCTTATTATTTCATTGTAGGAGGCTATACACTATTTAGAACGGTAGGTTTCTTACTATTATTTCTATACACTGTTTAGTACGGTAGGATTCATACTATTATTTCTATACACTATTATTTCACTGCAGGAGGCTATACACTATTTAGTACGGTAGGATTCATACTATTATTTCATGTACCCTTGAACAGAAGAACAGATGTAAAAGTTACAGATTTATACAGTTCTTCTGTCTCTCCTCTCTCGGTACATTTTCACAGTTTCAACCAAAAAGTACAATTTTTTTTGTTTGTTAGTAAGTAGCCTACGGCTTTTTGCGAAAGTTTATTCATGTCCCTTTCTTTAGTTCATCTTTAGTATCCTTCTCCTTCTCCTTCAGTAGATTTCTCTGAGCTCTGAAACACACAGAGCTGCTCTCAAACACAAAGCTGCTCTCCTTTTAAACCAAGCGATTTAATCTCCAGTCTTCAGCCCTGTCTTCAGCCCTGTCTTCAGTCCTCCAGTCCCCAGCCGACTTTAGCCTTAGCGTGATAACGGAAAATGTAACGGAACACGGAGGGAAACTCCAAACTACTTCTTTGTGTGGCGGCACTTACGATTTTACGACCTGGAATTAGTCAAAAAGAAAGGAAATGCGAGCCAAACTGCGTCTGCACACCAAGTGCACTTAATGAACTGGAGGAATGTCGTGGAGTTTAAAGAAGAAAGAAGCTAAAGCTGACCTGTGTGCTGGTGGAGGCTCATTCTTCTCCTGCTGTTCTTCCTCTCCACTCCGGCATTGTGGCCCATTCAGGAAGTCTTCAACAGGATCTTCCCCTCTCTCTCTCTCTCTCTCTCTCTCTC
>CM040477.1:7609532-7641628 GCA_022758105.1 Pangasianodon gigas
TCACTCACACACACACACACACTTTCATCTGTCTCTGTTCTCTCTTTTTCCGTCTCTTTTGTCTTCCTTCCCACCCTTTATTTTTTCTACTTCTTCCCACTTTTTTACTCTTGTTCTGTTTCACTCTTTCATTTGCCTCTTCTCTATTTTAGTCTCTTTTTTCTATATAATCTCTCACACTTTTAATTTACTCTTTTATCATTTTTCCTCATCTTTCTATTTAGATTTCTCCCCCCTATTTTTCTTCTGCTCTTTTACCTTTTATTACAGTAATCATCTCTTTTTCTGTCCTTCCTCTCTCCTTTTCTGTCTTTATGTTGTCTCAATTACTTTCCCCTCTATCTCGTTCTCTTTCATTTGCTTTTCTTTCTCTGTCTCACACACACAGTTAAATTCAGTCGGAATAAGTTTATACTTGTAATTTCAAAAACCTAGGTTACAGTGTGGGTGGGCGTGTATTATTCCTTCATCCATCCATCCATCCAACCATCCATCCATCCATTCATTCATCGTCAGTAACCAATTTATCCTGGTCAGGGTTGCAGTGGATCCGGAGACTATTCCGGGAATACCTAGCTTGAGGCAGGAATGAGACCCTGCATGAGATGCTTGTCCATCACAGGACACCATGCACACACACGTTCACACACTCATTCACACTGCAGAGAATTTTAACCTGAGCTCAGGATCGAACCTGGGAACCTGGAGTTGCCTGGTGCTCATGTGTGTTTTAACCCCCCCAAAAAAAACAAACAAAAAGAACCCCACTCCCTCCTCAGCAGGATTAAGTGGTTTCTGAAGATTAATCATCATCATCATCATCATTTGTTCATACATTTATTCATTAATCTTCAGTAACCACTTTAGCCAGGTCAGAGTTGTAGTGGATCCAGAACCCTTTCTGAGGAACTCTGGATATAAGGCAGGAGTAATAATAATAGTAATAATAATAATAATAATAATAATAATAATAATACAATGATGCAAAAGAAAATCTAAAACATTCTGAAGTTTGTATAATTGTAAAAACAAAAAAACAACAAAAACATCCAACAACAGTAATAATAATCCTATTAAATAGATAAATCAGTGTTCACACTATCTTTCTGTCTCCCACTCTCTCTACCACTCCCTACTTTCTCTGATCTCTTAAGCTCTCCACAGACTTCTTGTCAGTTTTTAAGCTTATAACTCTAAAACAACCCATTCCTGTTCCAACCTGTGTCTGTGTTAGGTAGCTTACAAACCTGAAAGCATGAGGATGGTGGGGTTGAAACTGACCTTTACACTCACAAGCACTCACTCTGTAAATCCAAAAAGTCCATGGCACTCTACTGAACACTAGTTATACATTCACTAATACAACTGGACCTTTTATAGTATTTTGAGTAATGTTTGTAGCACTTATTCTAGCCCTCTTGATTAGTTGGGGCCCTCTGTTCGTCCTAAAACTATCCTGCATTTGTTTATGGTCAGTTGGTGGAAACTTACAGCTCTTGTATTAATGTGAGCTTCTTTAACAGCTAAATGCTTGGACTGTGTTTTTTTCCTCACTTAGGACAAAGCAGCTCAGTCCTCACATACCATGCGAAGCGATGTTGCTTTCAAAAATAATAAAAGGAAATGTTCAACAATTCATTCATCTTCAGTAAGCACTTTATGCTGGTCAGGGTCATGGTGGATCTGGAGCTTAGCGTGGAAACACTGGGCATGAAGTGGGGACACGCCCTGAATGGGATTCCATCGCAGAACACAATACACAGCACATTAACACTTTAGGCAATTTAGAGTAGTCAGTCTGCCTACTGTCAAGGTTTTTTTGAGAGGTGGGAGAAAACCAGAGAACCCAAAGGAAACCCACATGGAAACAGCTAGGCCATGCAAAACTCCACGCAGTAACCCAAGCAGAAACCCAGGATCGAACAAGGGAGCTGCGAGGTGGCAATGCTACCCACTGCACCACCATGCCACCAAATTATACGTTTCTTAACATAAAATATCTTTAAAAAACAGTAAACAGTAAACAAAAAATGAAATCAAATCCATATTTGGTGAGACAAATATTTGTCTAAGTACAGTTGTGCAGTTTTATAAGGAAATTGAATGGTAGGTTCCAAGCTGGTAGGTTACTTTCTTTTTACACTGACACTCTAATGCAGAAGATATAAAATAAACATTTACATTTAAAAAATTTATATAAATTATTTGCACAGTTCTGCGGGTCCCTGGAGGACTAGTGTTTAGGCCACGGCGCTCTCACCACCACAACCCGGGTTCGGCTCCCAAACAAGGAACCATCCCCAGCCACTGGGGCTGCACATGACAGTGCCAGTCCCAAGCCCGGATAAAATTGGGTACGGTTGCATCAGGAAGGGCATCGAGTGTAAAAACGGTGCCAAATCAAATTGTGGACCAATGACCCACTGTGGCGACCCCTAACAGGAGCAGCCGAAAGAAGAACAACAACATTTGCGCAGTTCTGTATTTAAGTACAGCAGCACATTTTAAAGTCTATTATTATCAGTATTGAATTACACTGTCTGACTAAGATGAGAGCAGAGTCACATTACATTATTATTTGCAGTTATGCTTTTCAGTCACGTGTTCAATCAAAAAGTGATTTCACCTGAAGAACCATTGATCAAATGTGAAAGAAAGTCACACGTTACACATGTAATGGGTTTATCATACACCCTAAAGCAAATAGCTCATAATGCCCAAGGGGAAAGGAATAACGAGTGAGGTTTTCAGGAAATGAAATTGTTGCCCGTACAGTGCCATTAATGTTGATTGCCCTTCTATCAGGAAAAAAAAGATTAAATTACGAATCATCTGAACCAAGTCTGTGTGTCAGTCATAGACCATCCTGAGTATGATGTCATATCCACTCATGTTTAATATGTATAAAATGCACAAATCTTTCTTTTTATGATTCAGGGAGAAGAGTAAAAAAGTGTTCATGTAACTTGTCAAAGCCATAATGTGAAGTGGACCTGAAGGAAACCAGTCTGCTGTCAGCTCTGAGAACTATGCTTGCTGTGCTGAACAGTTATGAATGTGATGAGATCATAGTTTGAGCAACAGTTTATAGATCATGGCAACATGTTCCCTCAGTGTATGGGAAAAAATACCCCATAAGGCCAAGCAGAGCAGAATGTGTTTACAGGCAGCAGACAAATATTTAGATTAAGTGTGTATCATACTTGAATTCATAAGTAACTCCTAGAGGAAATGTGGCTCCTGATAGTGCATTACTCCTATACTTGTAATGTCCCAAAACAAATAAGTAAAACGGAGCAAGCACTCATCTTTCAAAATCATTGCTCAACAACTTCGTAATTAACATTCAGCACACATTCACACAGCTTTATATATATATATCAATTCAACAGAGACAAAACAACTTTCAAAGTTATGACCTCATGATGTACCGGAGTCGTGCTGGAATTAAGTGCTCAGAGATTTAACTACATGATTCAACACTTTACCACATGCCAAACTTAAAACTGCCAAGATTTCCTGACCTGCCAGAGGTCCAGTTCAAGACAAACATTACCAAATCACAGCAAATGATATGACGAAACGCGTAAAAATTTCAGAACTGACATGTTACAGTTTTCTTTGATTTAATTTTAGTCCAACTTTCTGAATACGCAAACCTGTCGGAATTCAGTGCACATTTATTAATGCCTTGCTGATCAAAATGATGCTCTGAGATGCTCTGTATGACTGGCGTCCCATCCAGAGTGTATTCCTGACTCGTCATACCTGAAGCTAAATGAATAATTAGACAAAACGAGAAAGACATATTAAAGATTCATTCATATTATGTTAATATAAACCTGCTAGTGTGCATACTTGTACTCAGATATCAAAAAGCTTTGTATACCCACAGGCACCCAGAATATTCATTTATAAATCTTTCAACCCAGTCAAAATGCAACAATCATCAACAATGTCCAAGAACAGCAATGAGAATTACTCTCATGCTCCAGCTGGAGGCAAGACACACAACCTTGGAGGCACAGGGTGTGACTGATGGGCAAGATACAACAAATTTGATTTAAATTTAAATTGATTAAACATCAAATCTGTGCATGAATGTACACTATATGGCAAAAAGTATGTGGACACCTGACCATCACATATATGTGGTTCTTCCCCAAACTGTTGCCACAAAGTTGGAAGCACACAATAGTGTAGGATGTCTTTGTATGTTGTAGCATTACAGTTTCCCTGGAACTAAGAGGCCCAAACCTGTTCCAGCATGACAGTGTCCGTGTGCACAAAGCCAGCTCTATAAAGACATGGTTTGCCAAGGTTGGAGTGGAAGCCCTGACCTCAACCCCACTGAACACCATTGGGATGAACTGGAACACTGACTGCACCCCAGACCTCCTCACCCAACATCAGTGCCCGACCTCACTAATGCTCTTGTGGCTGAATGAGTACAAATCCCCACAGCCATGCTCCAAAATCTATTGGAAAGCCTTCCCAGAAGAGTGGAGGTTATTATAACAGCAAAGGGGGAACCAACTTTGGAATGGGATTTTCAACAAGCACATATGGGTGTGTATGATGGTCAGGTGTTCACAAACTTTAAGCCATATAGTGTATCATGGAGCATGTTTGATAGGATTTTGTTTTTCATAAATTGAGAAGTTTTATTGCCTAGAGGACTATATTTCATAGAAGTCTTACTTAACGTGGATTTTAAATTTGTATGTAAAATTATGTCCTTGATGTTTTTTTTTTCCAACTTCATATAAACTGTTCTTTGCAGAAAAATGGACATGTTCTATGGAAGAAACGAGCCCAATCAGATAGTGGGAAAAGTGAACTTGGGACCAGGGACATTGAGGAAGAGTGAAGACATGAGTGCTATTCCTCATGAGCACACACCTTTACATAGCTGCTACACTGTAAATCTTGTTAAATAATCATAAAATTGTACTTTTTCATTAAAAAATTCTAACTCAATAAAACTGAATGTTGAACTAGATTAGACAGATCACATCCATGTATATTTGACCTCGACTATATGGCTTACTTTTTTTTTTTTTTTTTACCTGAGAAATAAGCTGGACTCATTTTTCATGTGTAACCCCAAAATGTGTGTAGTAATATTAATATTATAAAAAGCAGATACATATGAAAGATTAAATATTAATCTGAATATTGGTATTGCACTGGGTTTTGGCTCCCCCTAGTTGTTCCTTCTGTTGCTAAGAAGCTGTACTGAAAAGCTCCTCTCTAATGGCGCAGCTGTAGGTTTTAAACAGTTGTGAATCAGAAGGAAGGTGGTGGTCCTCCTCAAGCTTTAGAAAGACAACTCTGATTATGTAAAGCTTTGCTATTTTTCATAAAATCAAATCCAATAAATATGCTACATATGCCATGCTGGAAAAAACGATGCCCTGTGATGGACTGGCACATTCTATGTTTTAATTAACATTATATGACTTGCTGTATTATTTGTGGTATTGCAGTATGAATCTCCAGTAATTTGTATGTCTTAGATTCTGCAATCTATGGCTCCTGACCAAAGATTTTGGTGGGGCTGGACGACATTAGGCTATCACACTTACACTATCGAGTACATTTTTTGCATAACCCTGTAATAGGCAGTTGAGAGATGTCAACAGTGTACAGTCTAATAGCTCGTTTTGAGCAGCTTTATATGTACCTTGGTTCAACTGTGTTCAGCAGTGTGCAAACAGAACAGCTAACATTTCCGGCTCAACTATATTAAAAAAAAAACACACAAAAAGACCTGAAACTAGCTCAAATAGCTTCAGGCATTGGAAAAGAGACACACACTTTTCTTCATTTTTTCAGCCTTTGCATGGGGAAACAAGGTCACTGTGGTGCACACGCATTTCTGACTCTCCCAATCTTTGCAATGTATCATCCAAAAGGAATGGTTCTGTACTTCATAGACACACTGTCTGCACTTACACTTTGCCTTTGTTTGCAGAAATGTATTAGATTTAATTCCAATTTGCTATAAGAAAAGATCTGTATTTGTAAACTGGATCAATTTGTCGTACCGTGGCAATCTGTAATCCGCTGCCACTGAAAATATTTATAGAGTGCATGGGGCAGCGTGATTCCTGTCACAATGGGCCTCTATAAGTGTTTGTTGCAGTTCCCATTTTGACCACTAAGTACAATAGTAACTCTGTGAAGCTACGCCCTACGTTGCCAACATATAGAAAGGTGACCAACTCAGTGGAACATTGACGCATATCTATGAAATTGCTGGTCACTCAAAAGAGGTACTTAGTATTTCAATGGAATTTAAACTGCATGAACATTAACGCTTGTTGAACAGCTGATGTATATGGTAAGGCTCTGCCACTATGGACGAGCTGCTGAGAAGAGGGTAAGCTGATGTGTCTAAGGCTGATAGCACCAGAAAAAATTCTGTCCTAAACATTTTAGCGCCTTTCAAAATGACTTACTAAGCCTTTGCATAACACTGAATATGTTTGCCTTTTAATTGTTTGGCCTGGGTAATGACAGAAATCATGAGTCAAACCTGATTTCTATTAGAGGAGCAGTGATGCTAAACAAGCCTCCTCATGCACTGCTCCTTCCTCATGGACCACAAGGTGTCCCCCTCTTCATATGGATATTTCCCACAAACCCTTACTCAAGGAGTGTGTGGGCGGCACTAGCGCATCACTGTGCAGCACTGCTGAGTCCTTTATTTGCTGGAATGTTCAGCTCCATGTACAAAAATAGCTATAATGATGAATTATGATTGAGATTTTATAGCATTACTTTGAGTGTGACGTCTGTTTTTGTGTTGAATCCTGAACACAAAAAGGAACTGATGAGCAGTTCAGTGTGTGTGTGTGTGTGTGTGTGTGTGTGTGTGTGTAAGTGTGTGTAACTGCTCTAAAATAACAGCAATTTTGCAGTATTCTTGGCACACAGTGTTTAAGCTGGGATAGTAAGCAGCTTAAGCCCCTTCGACTCAGCACTAATCATTCACAAATAAAGCAACAGAAATAGCAACAATTTTGGGGTTTATTTTAACAAAGACTTTTCAACCATTCAGGGGTTAGTTTGATTTGTACACAAATAAATCCTGGTTTCAAATAAATGGGAATGTCAGCTGAGAAGCCCAATATGCTAAGCTTAATCTGTGTTTAAGAAATGTATTAAAAATCTTTATGCCACAGTGCTGTTTAATTCTCAATTCTGACTGATCAAAAGGTGATGATTAATTTTCTATTACAGTGGCTCTGACAGATTTATATTAATGCACTATTCCATTATTGTTCCCATAGTAACAACATACTCACACATACATACATACATATGTGTGTGTGTGTGTGTGTGTATGCTGTCGATTTGGTGAAGGTTTCTGTGAAGAGATAATTATTTAGCATTTTTGGAAGGAGTGTCCAGTATCAGTGCATGTAACAGTCAGAGATGATGCTGTAACTTTAAGTTTTCTGATGCAATCTTCAGGACAGAGGACTTTGCTCTTCTAAGAATTCTTTTAACTGTGACTGCAGCTGCAACTTCTAACATCATAATAATAATAATAATAATAATGATAATAATAAAGAAATAAACCATTTTAAGTAGTTTCTGAGTTGGAATGTCAGAGATAGTATTTTTATTTTATGCCTTATTTCTATTTTTTTTCTAATTCAACATTAACCTATCACATTTCACGTTGGCATTTGTGGTTGACACGCAATGTTGACCTCAAGGTACAGTACCAAATAGCAACCATAATGTCATGAAGAGAAAATCAAGAGCCCCATTGAACCAAAATGACCAAAGACATAGTGCAGGTCATAGCCTATGTCAATTGTTTAAAATTCCAGTGCCTCTGATGTAAAATGCCTTTTCCCAGTTTCCTTTTCATGGACATTTCATAGCAGTAAAGGTAGTAAGAATGAAAAAAGTATGAAGTTTTCATTCATTCATCTTCAGTAAACGAGTTTTCCTGTCTGAGTTGCGGTGAATCTGGAGCTAGGAACACTGGCCACAAGGTGCAAGAATTAACCCTGGACAGAACGCCAGCAAGAGTATGATGTGTGTTTCATTAATTAATAAATGTGTAATCTTTGGCAAACTACTGTGTTATAACAACAATAAAACACTTTGGGACATGCTGTTATTATCAGGCTGAGACACACATGATAAACCTGTGATGAACCACACAAAGACTGTCTCTTTACTTAAGCATCATTTCACGGATATTTTTAAATATTTTATTAATATTGGGAATTTTAAAATTGAACTTTCCCATCTATAAATACAATCATATTAACAGTGCTCTATGTATCTTATCCATCAGCATATACATTTCATAATAACACATGATTTCAAACTGTAAGTTGAACACTGCATTTGGTAATGCAACAAAAAAACGAGGAGTTTCCTCATCGATATCCAGTGCAGAATTTATACTCTAAGGCCAAAACAATCTGAAAGCACTATAATTGGTCTGAGGAGAACTATCGGGGGTACATCTACTAAACCACGTTAGTCCACAGATTAGTCCAGAGTTGGAATACCTGATAAATACACTGAGGTGACATAAAGACTGTTTCGAATATTGCTCATTGTACATTACAGGCCAATATGCCACACCTGTATCTAAGTGTTCAGACTTCCCAGGGTGTCTTTGTTCTTGTCAGGAAGTCGATGGTAGAGTATCCTGAAGCTCTGACTGAACATTGAGGCAGTTTCCTTGAAGGTGACGAGGCAAGCCGACACGGTCTGGCTACAACATATGGCTCGGAACGGACGATCCGGTGGGTGTGATTGATTCGAGTGTCCTCAGCAGCATAGTAGATGTCCTTTAATCGCAAATAACCAGGCACACTAAACCAGCACCTTAGAAAGGAAGAGCCTATGTGCAGCAGCGTTCGTCTTTGTAGGCTGCCTACTTTCTCTACACTACCTGCGTACAATTAAGGAAAACATTTCTAATAATATTCTGATAATAAGAAAAGAATGGGAGCATTATATGGGCGATTAACTCCTAGTAGGTAGCAGTGGCACTGAAGAAATATTATCCACCTAAAAAGTACAAATTCAAGTGCAACTGAATGCTTATCATTACCATATAAGTGAGTATATAATAATATGAGTCCTCCAGTCAAGAAGGCTTTAAAAGTGTGAAAGTACACGACGAGGTCTGGGCAGAAGAGCTGTGCGTTTCGTTCTTGTCACCGTGTACCTCGCAAGTCCATGATTTCTGAGGCAGAGGCGAAGGCAACATGTTCTAGCTGTCCTCTATGAGTTTGGCCAGGTTGTCCCTCATCTCTGTCAGCTCGAAGATCTTGCTGTCCAGGATCTCCAGCAGCGTTTTGAGGCTCTTGCGGAAATTCTCCTGCTCCAGCTGGCTCGTCTCCAGGCGCTGCTCCACATCAGCTAACTGCTCCTCCAAGTCCTTGTTCCTCGCATCTGTGGCCTAGATTGTGGGTTGACACAAAGGTGTTGTGAGATGTGACAAAAGATGCGAATGCTTTTTAATATAGAACCTCATTAGACCTGTTCCAGATAAGATGTAACTGCTTGTAAACGGAGATGTGTTTAATGTAAGAAGGCTTTACCTCTAGTTTCTGTTCAAGCGTCTCTTTCTGTGACTGTAGCTGCTTTGCTTTTTCCACTTCCTCTCTCAGACGGTCCATTTCCTAGTGGAAAAGCTTCCATTATAGATCATGCAATGAAAAATGCTACTGAAAAATTTAGGATTAAGCTTGTACCTCTTCTTTAGCCTTCAGTGTTGCCTCCAACTCCTCTATGGTTTTGTTGAGCTCTGTTTTCTGACACTTGATCGCATTAGCTTGACTACTTTGGCTCTCCAGTTCTGACACCTGCAAGCCAAAAAAATCACAAAAGCCATTAATAAGATCACTGTCAGGACCAGAGGTGTAGCTGGGTTTAAACCTTGAGTTTAAACACCTCTAAAAAATTTCAGACAGCTCCAAATGGTTATTCATATACGTGAACATAGCATACAAAGTACATCCAATGATGTTACCTATATGTTAAATGCCATTATTCCACAGTGTTTCTGAATTCTCAATTCTGATTGGTCAGAAGGTGTTGATTAGTTTTCTATAACAGCAGCTCTGCCACTAGTTCTGGGTGTAATTCAAATCACAGGTTTATGCACTTGGAAGGGACATGTATGTAAGCGCTCCACATACACAGATTAAAAACGTGTAACTGTTGATATGATGATGATTTTTTCTGTGACGAGACATTATATTTAGCATTATCGGAAGGAGTCTCCAGTGTCAGAGTTTTCTAACAATATTTGTAACAGCTGTTTCTTGGTAATGTAAAGCTATATTTTTGTACCATTTCCTTTTATTAAGAAAAAGAAAGAAGAAAGGCTGGTGAGAGAGAATGACAAAAGATAAAAAGAGCTAACTTGTTTCATTGGAGTTCTACAATATTAAATGCAACTCTAAAATGATAAAAAAATATGACGTACTTTAATAAATAAAAATTGCAAATTGCTGTGGTATAACAGAAAAACACTTTTCGTGCTGTTTTTGGAAAATAATCAACTTCACAGTAGTAATAGTAACTCATCACACACATCACAATAATGTGTCGCTCATTATTTTCCTATAACAGCACACCCCACTATGTTTTATTCCTTACTCGTTTTGGGCAGGGATCACTCTGAAATTATTTCTATTAGGGAATTTATCATTAACGAGTCTGTCTTATTTAATGTTTGAAGTTGCATCAAAGTTTTATGTATACAGACAACGCTCACAATAACACACAGCAATGACATTGCTATATCCATCTTGCACTTGGAGTGACTAGAATATTCACACTGAGGCCGTCTACGGGATCCTGAACATTCAAGGATTTAAAAATGAATTAACACCCATAATATTCTATATTTAACTACCCTTTTCAGTGACAGACATAATGACGTACATTATTGTTAACCGATGCTGTGGTGAGAATCAGGACTAACCAATCAGGATAATGATTATACTCTTTATGGAGCGAAGTTGGTTTGAAAGCTAGTAGGCTAGCCAGCGGTAGTCCAAACAAATTGTGAAGAATTTGTGATTGTTTGTGCAATTCTTAATAAAATGAGTCACTTCTATGCTATGCAATTGTATTGTCCTATCTTGTGATGAAAATGCTTTTCTGATCCTCACCCTTTTATGAAGCCTCTCAGCCTCCTCCTGATAAGCAGCCAGCTGTTGTTTCCACTGCTTGACGTTGGCAGTGGACTCCAGCAGCGCCGCTGTTAGTTTGGCATTGTTGCTCTTCAGCGCTGCCAATTCAGCTTCCCAGTGCTTGGTGGTAGTCGGACTGTCGTGACAAAAACAATAAACAGGATAAAAAAGACAGATCAATTATACGTCAAAGAAGGGACGGGTGATGTGGCAACACATGCTATCATGATACTTGAAGACATTTTTGCAGGGCATGACATGCATCAGGATATTTATTTTTACTGAGAGTTGCTAATAATTCAGCACCAACAAAACCTAAAGCAGTTGACAATGTTTGTATGTTATTAATGAAAGTAAAATTTTAAATAATAGACCACTTTTCAGGTTGAAACATCATGGAGGCTGTCTGGCATTACATGCAAAAACAGAAGCAGGTGAAATAGCCAAAGTCTCCACAAGGACTGTGCCAGGTTCTCTGATATGCCCTGAAAAACTTACCAGCAGATTACTTTAGAAAACTGCACAACAGTGTACCTAAGAGAACTGATGCAGTTTTAATGAGAAGGGTGCTCACGCTAAATATTGATTTGGTTTAATTTATTCATGTTACTTCTCTGTATAGTCAATACTTTATATGTCAAAAGGTTTCATTTGATTTTTTCCTCCATTTTCTCTCCAATTTGGTCACCTGCCAATTCCCACCCAATAGCCTGCTCATCCCTATCATACAACAGCTACGAAACAGGGAGAGTGAACGCTAACACGTCCTTCCTCTGAGACGTGTATAGGCAGCCAGCCGCATCTTTTCAAACTGCGGCTCATGCTGCGTCACAGGGCAACATAACACACTTGGAGGAAATCTACCGTCTTCCACATACATGAGCTCACAGATGCCCATGATTTGCTAGTGTCTCTGTGATTGACGGGGAAGAGAGAGTATGCCACCTCTACAATCTTGAGAGCGTGACCAGGTTTGCTCTCTAGACTCCTGGGCATCGATGGCTGTGACATCATCAGGATTCAGACTTGCGATCTCCTGCCATCTTCGCTTTATAGACTTTTACACAGTACTTTTTACTATGCAGGTTTCCTTTGAGCCACTGATTGTTTACAGGCTCTCTATAATTGATTCTAATGAAATATAAGGTTTCAATATAAGGACAATGTTTCTAGAGGTCCTGATGATATCGACATCGTGCTAAAAAAAATATTGTTACATAAATGATTGTGATAATGATTACCAGTTTTCCACATCAAATAGGTTTAATTATGTTGAATGTATATAAACATTACTCTTCCCAATTTTGATTTGATATTTGTTCCCTATTGGCATCATATACTTGAAAACAAACAAACAAACCAAAAAAGATGGATGACTCAGAGGCATGGTTACTCTCACAGCAGTCAAGTACAAAAGGCAAAGAGAGGCTATTTAAGGCCACATGTAATTACAATGCTGTTCTGGGTAACTATAAGTGCTGTTTAATTTGAACTGTCTGTCAAAGCAGCTGTGAGCTTTATCCACTAGAGTGCATTGAAAGCATCAGGTTTAAGGGAGACCAGTCCAAGCTCAGTCATTCATGGATACCAGTCCATCAAAGGGCACCATGCACACACACAATCACACCTCCTGGCATGTTTCTGGGAGGCAGGAGATAACCAGAGAACTCAAAGGAAACCCACGCAAACATGGGAAAACACCACACAGACAGATACCCGAGCTCAGGCTCAAACCAGGGATCCTGGAGCTGTGAGGCAGCAATGCTACCTGCTGCATCACTGTGCTGCCCTTTGCTTTTTGTGTGTATAAATAACATGTAACATTAATATAACATCCCCTTTAACCAGCAGAAGCCATCAGCGGGTCCAGGCTTACATTTCTCACTCTCACAACTACTTACTAGGGTCGTTTGATATTGCAAAAATATCATATCATGACATGTAAAGACAGTTTCAGGTATACACAGTGTATCACAATATTTAAAACTATTGGTTCAATCACACATTTTATTCAACATCTACCAACAATAATCTAACATAATTTATGAGATAAAAATGAGGGAAACAAAAAAATGTGGCACAAAAAATATATTTTAAAGTCTAAGTACTGTATGTAGCAGTACTATGAGTAACAGTGGAGTTGGTAAATCTTACTACTACTGGTAGTGGTGATATCTCAGAAAATATTTATAATTTTGATAATAATATAATTATAATTTTGATAATATATAATGATATAAATATAATAATGTTTAGGTCATCATATCATACACTGATACATATCTATCTTATATCTTGTATAATCTGCTTTAAGATGAATAACTGAATAATAATAACCATCATAAATGAAAAAACAAAAAACAGTTACCCCAGACGTGCTGACCACTGGACATTGTTCATGTTTTCATAGCCATAAATCTGCTATTGGTTAAGAAAACTTTCAGCAAATCTCATAACTCCATACACAAGATAGTGAATTGTATAAATGTTAGTATAGATTTATACTATTATAAAGTCACAACATCAGCAAGTTATGCACTAGCAAGTTAAAATCTTCCACTCAGTGAAACAGAACTATGAGACATATTGAGATTCTGCCACCAACGCAGATTACAGCCCACAGAATTCCCTCTCTCATCCCTCACACTTTACAGAGTGGTTACTGAGTTGTCATCGTTCCCCAGCACATCTCCTCTTCCCTTCTCCCTCTCACCCACCCACATGGCAGTGCGTAACACACACCACGGCTAAGCACTCCAGCAAGCTCAATGCCTACACTGCAGGCCCACGAGGCCTGATGCTAATTCACTTTCATCTCCCACGATGCTGTGCCTGCAGTGCTGACGTCAGCGCCACCTTTCCCTCATGACTGCCACTCTGACTGACGGATCCTCAGCCCACATCCTGACACCTACTGAGGACACGACAAGGAGCCACACATGCTTATAAAGCTCCTCACACGAGCAAGCGAGGCAGGTCGGGCCTCAACGAGACACTTGTGTGTGTGAGAAAGAGTGCTGTCCTGCAGGGAACTGAAGAAAGTCATTTCACTAAAAGAAGACCATTTAGACAGGCATCATTGTGGTAAGTTGTGTATCATTTTTTAATATTTATAAGATTTCCTTAGTATTATTTGCAGATGTCCTTTAGGGGTAGAAGTTTGTGATTATACTAATTGATTCCACTGTTAGTCAATATGAAATAATTAGCCAATATTTCTAAGCTCAAGAGCCTGACTATTGTCCTTTAAGGCAGGAGTTCAGCACAGTTTGGTGATTTTGCTGCTCTAACACACCTGATTCACCTCCTCAGATAAGGACCAGGTGTACCAGGTGTGTTAGGGTTAAAAATTCATCTAAATGTGCTGGACTCCAGCTGCAAAATAGAGGTGCTTTTATATAACTGCAACTGTGAACTCCATTTTGTTATTATTCCATTTTATTAATGATTAGCAATCATGTCTTTGCCATTTCTAACTAAATCTGGACTAAGGGAGTAAGTAATTAATTATTGGTCATGTGACTTGGTGACTTTGGCATGAAGATATATGATATGCCAGTATTAAAAACGTCTGATTTTATGTGATTATTACTATCTTGATTTCTTCACATGACCTGGACATTTCTTTTCCCACAAATCTAGGCCACTGTGTGTATTTACTACGCATGACATTCACTTTCTACGTAACTACTCGGCTTCAAGACAAGTTTATTTAATCAAATACCAAGCAACATCCTGTGGAATGGCTACGTTTCTTCAAACTGTAAAAACCTATGCTTATTATTATATATAAAAAGAATTTCCAGATTCATCAAGTGGCAGAATGCTTTGTTGACGTGCAGATTTTTTTATTTTAAATTATACATAGCACTTGAACTTATTTGTATTTGATATGTGAACCGTTCAACACTCCTGAAATAAACTTTGCAGTATCATACATAAAACACTGTGCTTCTTTTCTACACCTCCTGAATAAATAATGTCAGAACTGTTATATAGTGATATAAACCAACCATGTTCAGCATCTCCTCACAGGAAATAACATTTGAGATAAATGTTCATCTCCACAAGCTGACTGAATTCCCCAAAGCAAACCAGAAACTAAATCAATAAACAATTCCACATAACAGTTTACTGCCAGTTCACTCAGCAGTGCAGCATATTACACAACCCGCTTTAAGGTGTATTTATTTGTACAATGTATCTGTATAAATACACAAATATGGCACCGATTTCATCAGCACTCGAAGTGTCAGTGTAATGTTCCACTATTCACCCAGCCAAATCGGTATAATCTTTAACCTAAACTCTAAACATCATGCATTCCAGCCTTTTTTTCTCTCTCCAACAATCTGACATAACAGGCCATCTGACTGACTCATGTGCTGCAGAAGTGACTGCGAGAAGAGTGAATTCACCACCCACACACTCCAAACACACCAGACGCATACACATAATAACTACAACTCTAGCAGTGAGTTCAGTTTCTTTCCAAAATGATGAAAATGATAATACATGAGATAAATGAGGTAATTTTCATGATGTTTTAAAAAAGCAGTAATTAAGGGCCATATTAATAGTTCAGTTACGCACACATAGTGAGGATTTTATAACGAAATTGTGCACATTAGTATTCAGACTTCAGATGTTACTATAGACTTCAATGCTACACAGAAGTTGTTAGAGAATTGTGCACATGGGGCAAGAGCTTTCCTAATACAGAGGTGTGTCTCAGTGATGCGTTAGTCTGACAGTTTTCTTGCACAATACTCAAGCAATGTGTCACTCACTCAAGTGTCATTGTCTGACAGGTTGATGTAACAACAAATTTTGGGCTGTAAATATAGAAAAAAACATGGAATGCCATATGAGGCAAATATTAGGTTCATAAAAATGACACTATTAATTAATTAAAAGGATCATCCCTTTAAAATCCATGGAAAGTTTTTTTTTTTTTTTTCGCTTTTTTTTAGTTTTGGAGGAGAAAGCATCTTAACTGGAGGCATTCCGAATCTTGAGGAATACATCGTACTTTCCTTTTTTTTTGTCTTTAAAGGCAGTGGTGTATAAGCCCCTGTCTTGGACACTTCTACTCAAGGAAAATCTGGCAACCTTGGCAGTGTAAACTACACACAGGTGAAGTGCATAATCTGAGTAAAGCCCAGAAAACTGACTAAAGCAGCTGCATAACCCTACTCTGAATACGCATAACTTTCCCAGCTTCACCAACTTAATATTTGGCCCTTCACTTAGTCTATGATTATCTAAAATTAACACACATTAAATATGATATACTAATAACTAGACATTTACAAAAACATCAGAAACAAAGAAGGATACAATATTTAATAAAAACAGAAAATAAAACTCTTCTCAGAAATGTTTACAGATATGCATAATCATTCTCCAATTACAATATGGAAGTGCATTCCAACAGTCACAAAGTCACAAGAAGTGTACAAAGTATTGTGAAAGAAAATAAAACATATTATCCCTGCAGGAATATGAACCAAGATAAATAATTAAACAAAGACAGGCTTAAACAGAGAAAGAGTCCTTTCAGGTAGCTACAAAACATTAGAGGAATGCAATCCGTCTGCACCAGTAAAAGAAATATGCATATAGAAACACTGCATTATGGAAAATCCAGTACCATCAGAAATACAGCCCTGTGTGCTGTGTGTGTTTCAGCAAAACGCGCATGTCAGCAGCTATGCTGTGGCTTTTATCACAAGGAGCAGGAATGGGTTTATCAGAAAGAGAAGACCTGACATGTCTGAAACACATCTCTGGAAAAAAAAAAGATGAAAAAAAATAATGCATTTAATACTGAAGAAATTACCCTCACTTGTATTGTGGACCACTGAGGCATTGCTGACTCAACTGTTTGACTCAAGAGGAACAGATGAAGATGACGAATGCTTCAAACTAATAAACAAGTTCTACTTGGCATTGAGAGAGCATCATACTGTATGCATCCCAAAAAGGGCCTATATTTTATTTTCCTCATGTATGAAGGAATATACAAAATGCAACATTATTCAAGGGCTGCATGGCTAAAAGTGTTCATCAATCCAACTTTATTACAATTCCCGGGAGTGCAAAGCCCAGAGGCATAGTCTTAGGTTTAAATATTACTCTTAAGGAATCAAGCTGATTAAAAAGTGCTATAATGGAAAGAGTTAAAAGACACAGAGATCTTATACATATGTATATATATATATATATATATATATATATAGATGGAGACAGCAGAAGTGCAGATGTAGCATACATTTAGGGCCACTGCACATTGGTGTATTTTTATTCCAAGATGGTCACTTTTTTTTTTGGTTGAAAGCCAATGTATAATAATCTACGATTACGTAACTACATTTAGCTCTTTTAGATAACTGTATTGGGTTGTTGAGTTGATTAAATAAAAGCATGAGTGCTAAATGCAAACCCAGATCAAGTAGGCTTTAAATGCTTTAAAAGCTCCTCTTACAGTGCACACACACACAAAAAAAAAAAAGTTAGTTACCTGTGCGCAAGGGTCGGGGTGGTTGGGGAGAGATCTGATTGGAGCTCCGAATTTGGCGATGCATCTGACAAGGTGACATCATCGCCTGTGCCGTTGACTCGGCAGAGGTCAGAGGAGACAGGAGGGGTCAGAGGCGAGTGAATGTCAGCAGGCGATTCCTGTAAGGAACCATAATCACAAACTCACTAGCTTTAAGTCCTATGATTTTTGTTCTGTTCATTAGCCAGAACAAACATATAGTGACCTTAAATTTCAATCTGGGTTAAGAATGAATGAGAACCTTATAATACAACAAGCACAATATGACAATCATAACTGCAGTCAAAATGCTGCATATACCAAAAATAGTCACATAAATTGGCAAAATGTAGTCTTTTCTCATAGCGTAATATGAAGAAACCTTTGTATTTGTCTTCTCATGATTTTTGTGTCTACCGATAACACGCGAATCCTCAACTGGAAATTAACAGAGCCACATCAATTACTTATTACGACTCTCCAATTGTCAACTAACAATACATCATTTACAGTAAGGAGCCTCAGGCTTCGGTACTGATAAGAATAGCAGTAGGTTTTAACTTAAAGCATGACAAAACTGTTAATTAATCCAACTTGCCCAAGTGCAAAGCCCCAGGGATTTGTTTTAGATTGAAACCTAAGAAAAGGACATTTTTACTCTCAAAGGAATCAAGCTGAATAAACGTGTTGTAATGAAGTGTGTTAAAAGACCTATACAAGCAGAGATCTTTACAATGAAAACATCCCCACCTGAGAGGGAGAGCTCGCCAGCTCCATCTTCTCTAGGGACTTCTCCTTGGCTAAGCGGGCCGCTTCTTTGTACTCCGCAAACTTGTCGGCAAACTGAGAAGATATTTGAGGTCAGATTTGCATGTACAAGGTCTGAGTGAGCATTGAATACTCTCAAGAGAAGCAGTAGAAATGTGTGCATTGAGAATGATAAGAAAAAATAAAGCAGTTTTGGGAGACCAAAGACATTGTTAGTACTAAGACCCATATCTGCTAATCAGCCCTACTTATATTTTGCATGATCACAACCATATTTTGGATTTAAAAACTGGTGATCATTAGCATAACTTTGTTTTGGTCAGTGCCAAGAATAATCCCTTGCATTCCCCCACTGACTGTTTTCCACTGAACAAAATCAAGCGACATCAGAGCAATGCTGCAAAGGTTGTGCTTCTCAGTGTGTCATGTTGTCCGCATGTCACTAACGAAAAGCAAGACCGGTTGTACATTGCTTTTTAACATTTCTTCACTGTTCACTGTGATTTTGTTTTTCAGTCTAGCACAGATACAAATCTTCTCTGTAGCTCGAAAGAACTAGAAAGTAAACTAGAGTGTGACCTTATAACTTGGTTAAATAGGTTGCTATAGTAACAAGCTTGCTTTATATTCACATTCACAATATAATGATCGTTGTGTTAAATATGTTCACCATTTCATGGTTATCTGAATGCAAGAGTTAGAGGCATTACCGATGCCATCCTGAGATACTGCTGTCCCAACAGTGATGTATCTAGAAAGTGTTTGGATCGGTTTCTTCTGTTTTTGTAACTGTCTACACTTTTTAAAAAAAAATTTAAAAAGCAGACATGACCCAGCGTTCCCAGCATAAATCACGCCTGTGCTTGCAATTCATTAAATGAGTATAAAGAGCTTTAGCATCTAAAAGGCTTGAGAATCACCATCTGCATTATAGGATCACATCGCAATTTTGGTAGAGTTGGTTCATTGTTTACATGATACACACACACACACACACACACACACACACACATACACAGTGGATCCGGAACCTATCCCAGGGAACCTATCCCTATTACAAGGCAGAACCTCCCCCTGGCCATCACAAGCCAAAACACACATTCACACACTCATTCTCATCTAGAGGCAATATAAAACCTACCAGCTTGTTTTGGGGAGGTGGGAGGAAACCAGAGAACCCAGAGGAAACCCACAGGGACAAAGAAAAAACATGCACATAGACAGTAACATGAGCTCAGGATCGAACCAGGGAGCCTGGAGCTGTGAGGCAGCAATGGTATATGTATCAAATTTGTCTTATTGACAGTGTGGAGCCACACAAACTCCCAAACAGAGTGGAGTAATGATCTGGATATGCTACCTCCTATTACATTTGCAGACATCTTGGCACGTCTGGTGAGTGGTTAAGTGTGTATTCTGAGTCACTCAAAGCCCATGAGCAGTATATGGATGTGTAATATCAGGAACACAATAGTCCACTGTAGATTTTTTTTGGGTACAAACACTCAGAATGCTCGGTTTGTGCGAAAACTCATCCACTAGCTAGGCTGGATTAGTCATAAGATTCATGACATCACAAACCCTATAATAAGATTGAGGGGCGGTCACTGATATGCATTTTGGAGTGTTTCCTGATCGTAACCTGATCGTTTAAAATATATATATATATATATATATATATATATATATATATATATATATATATATATATATATATGTATATCTTAAACGATCAGGTTGTGTGTAATTTAACAATCCTAATAATAAACATTGTTGCAAGAATACCCCAGGTCTGTCAATTTGTTTGCTAACATGAAGGCATGTGGAAAAAAACTGATTTGTATTGTGCTGGATTTATGCTAATTAGGAGTGTGCCTGTGTTTATTTGCATGCACGTTTTTAAATTGGCCACCCCACTAGTGTAAATGGTTGCTAAAACGGCTGTAATTAGTGCTTTAGTAAATATGGCCCTTAGTGTGGACGTACAAATAGAGAAAGGCTATCTGTGTATTTAAAAAAGTAATTTTAAATTAGTGCACCACTCATTTGATATTAGATTTACATGTAATTGAGAGTGGAGAGATTCAACTGCTAACCCAACATACAGTGAGAATATTCTTAAAAGAATCGATTGAAGAATTGTAAGATGTAACGTTGAGCCTATGCAAGCTTGGTCCAATAAACTGTACCTGGTCGAGTAGACATTACGGAGAATGAATCATGCTTATTTAATGCAAGCAAAATACTAAGGGAGAAAGAGAGATCATAAAAGAATAGTGTGCATGTGTGTATGAAGGTGTGAAGGCATGATGTCTCTCTTGCATAAGCCTGATAGTGAGGCCTTGCTGGTTTTCCACCCCCGATGTGTGACAGTACTTAATCATAATGTGGAGGAGAGAGAGAGAGAGAGAGAGAAACTGAGTGAGAGGAACCAAGAGAGAAAAATTCTGAAAGAGAGAGAGAAAGAGGGAGAGAAAGGGGAGAGGAAAGGACCACGCAGAAGAAGCCGCCCACGCACTGATGACTGTACAGCTGCTCATTAGGGCACAGTGTGTAGGTGTTCCCCAGCACCGAGATGCACAGAAAGAGACTGAGCGAGCCAGAGCAGTGCAGAATTCCACCCACCTTAGACAGATGATGCTCTGAGGAGAACCCCAACCCGTACACCGTGTTGGCGCGGCTATCTGCCCACTGCCCAAACTTCTGAGATGTCTTCGTGAAGCTCATGTTCGGGGTGATGGTGCTGTTTATTATAGCCTGTGGGCAATTACAAAAGAAGAGCGTTATTCTTCACAACCCACAGAGAACAAGCAAACATGAGATTACAGGTGGGGAAACAAGCCTTAGCGAGGGGACTGGGAGTTTTTGAGGCTGTTTTGAGGCTCTCCTCAAAGCCTCACCTTGGTCTTGGTGTTGCTAGCAAACAGTAGATGAATAGAGCTTAAGTGTGGTGAATGGTGTTGTCATGAGAATACCATAGCGATAATTCTTCTACCTCTCCCGCAGCAGAACGTAGCTTGGATGCCAATTTGAGAGATGAAGAGCGTCAATCATGTGTGGCGTTGATTTAATATGAATGGATTGATCATCAACGGGATGCAAAGGAGTCCATAGAGTGTGGTCATATACTCTTAAGGAATTGATGTGCGTGTATCGATCTGGTAACAGAACACCTTCCTATGCAACATAGAGCTCCCATGTGAAAGCTAGCACCACAGCAAACAACAGAATGCGCTCCCTGGAATACTGTTCTCACTAAAGATACAGACGATCTCGCGATAAATCCTGCGTCTGTTTTCCCAAACGTTTTAAACTGCGTGACGAATGATAACAGAAATAGCCAGCTATAAATGCTTAATAGCTTCTGCTAAATCTTAAGCCATTGCTGACTTTCTAAGACATTGAAATGTGAGCGATGGAATGACCAGCATTACTGCAAGCGAATGTGTTTGTGTGGGTGTAAATCTGAAAGGAGCTCCGATCGTGTACAGAGAGCTAAGACAGAAAGAGAGAGAGATGCAAAAGCAAAGAGCAAACAGCAGAGAGATAAAATGATAGTAAAATGCAACAGCTAGAGTTCATGAAATGCAAAATTACACTAAATTCTCAATTAACAGCACATGCTGAGCAATAAGGTTTTCCTTAGTCAAGCTTCCCAGGTATCCTGATCAGAAACCGTATAGAGAAGTGACTCAATGTTTATGCAGTATAAAAGGC
Organism: Pangasianodon gigas; assembly: GCA_022758105.1. Taxonomy (NCBI): domain Eukaryota; kingdom Metazoa; phylum Chordata; class Actinopteri; order Siluriformes; family Pangasiidae; genus Pangasianodon; species Pangasianodon gigas. Next base: position 7,631,748 of record CM040477.1, read on the forward strand.
TTTAGATCTCCATACTCCCACACACATCGGAAAACATGGTAGTCAGAGATAGATTCCATACAACTGTATTACATGATTTCAGAGAAGATAACTGACAGTGGGCTTCAGCTTTGCTTGTATAACAAATGTTATACAATCCTAGCAGTAGGAAGTGGGAGAGTTCTCTCCTCTATCCCCTGTTCTCCTATCTCACATGGAGGAGTTTTCTCACATGGAGGAGTAATGACTCCTACTGACGATCCCCGCTAGTACCTTACAGCTTAAAGCAATACTCGTTTCTCTGTACTGAGAAAAGAAAACCTTTAATCTCTAGTCACTTACAATGGAAGTATAAGGACAGTCATTGAATTTCATTAATAAATGTTTTATAATACCTGACTATAACATGCATATTCATTGATCTTAAGATGTGACAGACATCAGAAAATGTCCTACTAACACTGTTCTTAAAGGAAGAATCCGCCCTGAACAACTTGGATATCACTCTTTATAATCAACATGTGATCTTCAGTCACGTCCAAGATTTATTTTGTTGACTTTTTCAGTTAGACGTGTTGGTCTGGTTTCCCTTTTCCTATATTACCCACAATGCAGATGGACTGCCTGCTGATGGTGACCCCTGTGGGATTTAGTCCTCGCTTCATTTCTACCTAAAGACAGCGATTCAGCAGTGCTTTAGTCCTTCAGTCTGTCAAGCTCTCTTACCTCCTCATCTGTACACTCAGCAATGTCATCATGCTTCTCATCTAGTAGATCGCTAACTAGCCAAGCCAAGTTGTATAGCTGCATTGCATTCTGGAACTTTAAGTCCAATGTTCGTTGTCTCCTCTAATTCTACACTGGATTTCTCATTAATATGACACTGAACATTGTTGGAAAATGGTGAGTGAGAAAAGAAGCTTGTGTTCTTTTTTTTTTAATAGCAATAGCAAAATCTAAGCGTTATCCCATATGGCAGAGATCAATGTTCACCTGTTAACACAGCAAACAACCACTAACTTCTCACAGAAAAACAAGAATACACCAAACAAATTAGCACCTGAATCACTAAGCACATCACAATTATTTCAATGTAAACATATTTAATGTGTTTCAGGGTGGAGTTGTACTTTAAGTAGTTATTTCTCATTTTCTACCACTGGAGCAGCACACTACAAAGCAATTCTGGTTAATTACGCTTTCCCTGAGGTTCAATGGTATGCACCATAAGGCCAAAACTGAGTATGGTGGTAATGTATAACCACAAATTGTTCTCTCTGCAAAAGTGGTCCTTTTCTGAAAGGAAGAATTATATAGATTTAGAACTTTAGAAATACCTTCACCTGAAAAATTCATAAAACCATATAAATATTTATTGACAGAATAATAAGTTTGAGTAAACACATGTTCTGTTCTTTTCTAATTACAAGAAAACGTATCAAAATGATTGTGTAAAGTATACACAAGGCACATACATTACATATGCAGCAGAAAAAAAGATAAATTTGAAAAAATGTGTGAGTATTCCTTTAAGGTTTGGTCTTATCTATAGATGTATGGTACATACAGGCTCATGAACACATTTATAAACCAGTACTAATGTTCTCAGTGACAAGCAATACTGTCAAACATATAACTGAATGAGATCAGAATTTATGTTGACAGCTCATCAACTCTTAATGTACCGCTGATGGCCAAAACTAATGTTAGCTAATCAATCAAGCAAACACTAGCCAATCTAAATCAAAGCATTCTAACGAAAGCACCACAGTGTCCCAGCTAATCACTCAAACACTGGTCTGAGCATTGAGAGCAAGTACGTCCGAGCTTGGGAGATTGACAGTTTGAGCCTTTTAATGTCCATACATGGTGCTCCGGGAGTTGAATGTCAAACATCTTGGCTTTACTGTTCCTTTTTATTTTCTGATAAGCACTGTGAGAGCTCTAATCAGAATCCACACATGCTGTGTAATCAGTTGCTTCAGGCTTGAGTTTGCATGAATCTGTGGACAGTTTCAAATCTTTTATATTTGAAACTTACATTTTAACTAGTAATTATATTGGCCAAAGACCATTTTCAGTACTGCTTTTGGTCATCTAGATTGACAGGTTTGGATAGAGATAGAGGGGTCTTATCTAAAATCAATCTAAAAACGTGTTTGCATGCATGACAAGCACTTCTCATGTCGTTTTGTTTTGAGTTCCTGTCACATGCGTTTGTTATAAGTTACAGCCATGTGACTCTGCTTTGGTTTCAGTTCTGTCTCTGGCCTGTCCTCTCATTGGTTTGTGTACTTGTTCTTAATTAGTTTGCTGATTTATACCCCATTATTTCCTTTTCCTCTCACGAAGTCTTGGAGAGTGTTTTTATGCTTTACTGAGCCTTGTTTTCCGTTATTGTCTCTTGTTTTTCCAACTTATGCCTGGTTTCGAGTCGGATTATGGGTCATTCTTCCTTGATGCTGTCTGTTTGTTTAATGACCCCAGCTATGGATATTGCCTATGATTTTGGATTGTCCCTAATAAAACACACGCTGAATATATGCACTTGCATCCTGCCTTTAAATGCATGTTACAATCGGCAGTATTAAAAAACAGGTTAATGGCAAAATTGTCACTTTATTTGTTTAAAGGGGTCAAACACCCCAAAATAATATTATAATAATAAGACAATACTATGTATAATATATAATAATGATAACATAATAAAATTTATTGTCTAACAAAACAAATATTTCTAAGTAGGAAGATCTTTAGAAGATGTAAAATACATGTACTGGACCAGTGCCAATCTCATGACACTGTACAATAGGTCCAGGTCAGTTCGGTGTAGTTCAAGGCTTAAGAGCATTCAATGGTGGTGCTTCTATTGGCTCAGGGTAGGTCAGGGTAGAATCCATAAATTTTGAGTAAGATGAGAAGAGAGGCATATTACAGCTTAGACATCAGGCAAGGCGTTAAATAAACCAATGGATTAGTGGACTGTCCTGTTAATGCGCCACCGGCCATAACTGAACTATCATCTCCCCAGTGTGGCCTTAAGACCATGCTCTTATTACATCTGACCTCATTTCATTGCCCCAGTCTCACCCTGCTTCTCATAAAAACCTCACATATAAAATATATTTACTGCAATACTTCAGATGCTGTACAAGAGCAACATCCAGAGGCGCATTTACAACCTAACATGTGCTAAGACCAGCTAAATCCGTCACTGCCGAAGTGAATTTTCTAAAATCAATTTTGCTGACATTTGCGCGAAAAGAAACAGTGGTTATTGTTTTGATGTGGTATTAGGCGCTGCTTTGGATGTAGAGGCAATAGGTTCTACCAAACAGTTAAAACCAGTTCAGCATGCTGGGATCGCTTCACGCGTTATTTCTGTCTCTGAAGCTCTGGAGCTGCGGTACAGAGAACTCTAATACACAAATACACACACACATACACACACACACATTGGTGTGTGAGCTATTTTAACCAGTCTGAGCTCCCTCTGCAAGAAGGGGTAAGATACTAGGATTGTGTTGCTTCATTTGCCAGTGGCCTGAATTGCAATGTTTCATCTCACCTAAGACGTGTGGTGCAGGAGACATGTAGTGCATGAGAAAATATATGCATTTTTCACATGGTGATGAATATGGATGCCTTACATTGCAGTAATGTCTCGGATTCTGCTCGCTGCTCACTGAAAATAGGGAGTGTGATTCCAATACTAATCATGGTCGCTGCCCTTAAGGGCTTATGATGCAGGATTGGTGCACCAAAATAGGCTCCATATGAAATCAATGTAACGACTTTGGTATTGTATCGATGCTCTAGGGCTGCATGTAACAAATCAGACACAAAATGTAAAGAGTGAACTGTGCAAGCATGTGACTAAATGAATAGTGGCAGAGATTGTGATTTTTTATTATATCTGCGTTGTTGCATGGACTACGTTGTGTGCAGTGTTTCAATGCATGCTGCTCTCCATAGGAAGAGAAGATATAGAAGTAACAGTTAGAAAAAGAAGTAATAGTTAAATATAAGAGCAAGACCAACACCAAAGACATCTTTCTGTTCCAGAAAAGAATCAGCAGAAACCTGCACATGCAAAGCAGAGGTTATTTTACCTTTGACCCGTCCAGGCTGATGATCCTGTACACATTCCTGGTGCTGTCATAGAAGTAGGAGACGGTGACGGCATGCTTGCTGGTGGGCATCCAGTTCTTCTTGGTATTGGGGTCGATCTGGAAGACATGCGCCCGTGTGCTGTAGATAGGCTGCTCCCTGAAGGGGACAAAGAAGAAATGGTGAACCTCTTTGTGCCGCAGCACTGTGGTCTGACCAAAGCCACTGGGTGAACTTGCACGACCCGGGAGTCGGAGGACCATCTCTTTGGCCTCCATCTTGCTTTCAGCAGGAACCAGAGAACCTCAAGTGGTCCCACCCACCTAGCTAGATACATCGGTGTCCTGCTTTACAGAGCATTAGACTAGCAGATACAAGTCGCTCAGCTGAGATGGAAATGCCAGCTGTTTGGCAGGGGTCAGGTGGGGGAGAGTGGGGGGTGGGGACTAAATATAGTATGGAAGAAGGTAATCTGTCACGGTCCCATGATCTACACTGTTACGCCTGTTGCTTGCTCTAAAACAAGAGTGGCTTCAGTTCATCTGAGTAATATTTTAACCAAAGACATCTTTTTGGGAACCTAATTTTCATTAATATCTAAAGCCAAATGTTAAGGTTTATAGAAAGCATGTGCCATTCTAAGGATATTGATTGCAATATGCTTTAATGAGTAACCAGAAGACCATAATTACTGTTGTTATTATATATTATTAGTTATAATTTAGTACCTGTTCCAACTACTGGATCTGTTCTTCCTATAATATATTGTACTTGCAGTATTCACAAACATCACCTTCTGCTGCTATGGATGGTTCTACATAGATAAAGATTTGCACCTCCCAAAGTCTCAAGTGCTCCAGTGTCATCCTTGATTTAGTGGATAAGCTCACCAGGATACTATAGACTTGTACTTAAGAACTGCTGCTGTAATCATAAAGACACTTGTGCTCATCCCAGGACTTTTATTCACAATACACTCAACTGAACATCCTTTCAACACACAGTGCTGGCTGACCTTATAGTATACAACTGTAGTAGAGTTAAGATTTATATGAAATCCAGAAGAGAATGGTTCCCTTTTGAGTTTGGTTCCTCTCAAGGTTTCTTCCTCGTGTTGTCTCAGGAGGTTTTGCTGGACATTATCACATCTGACTTGCTCAATAGGGATCTAAATCTACAGCTGGATTTCTGAAAGTTGCTTAGTGTCTACAACAAGGTTGTCCAAAGGGCCAGTATGGCTGCACACCTGATATAGCTTATCAGTTGTTTAAAGACTAAGGCTAACTGATAAACTAGTGTGCTCTTGCATGGCTGGAATGAAACCCCGCAGACACACTGGTCCGTGTTGAAGGAGACTGGACACCACCGGTCTGGAAGGTCAAAAGGTAGTAACCAGTTTGTATCCAGATTAGTTTCATAGTCATTGTTTGTTGTTTGGCCAAATCTTACGTCTGCTTCTGTTGATAATCGCAGTCACATACTGTAGATCTGTACTTGACATTTGTTGCTGTAATCATAAAGTTTGTGCTTATCCCAGTATTCACAATATGGTAAAGATTTAGAATTCCACTATCCAGAAGAGGATGGGTTTCATTTTGAGTCTGGTTCTTCTCCATGTTTCTCCTCATGTCATCTCAGGGAGTTTTTCCTTGCCACCGTCACCTCTGGCTTGCTCATTAGAGATCTAGGTCTACACCTGGGTTTCAGTAACGCTGCTTGTGTCAATGTCTATTGTTAAAAATGCTATACAGATAAAACAGAATTGAGTAATGGGACTCTATATCCTCTTGATCCCTCTCGCTCTGGGTAGAATTTGCCTTTTCCCACTGTCCCAGGTCCAGCATTAATCATTAACTAAATCATTACAAAAGACTCCACAGACCACTGGTCCAGCAGGCCTCAGATCTGCATTAAAGGGCAGCTTCTACAGCCATCCTATAGTTTTCCTGTATCATCATCACACTGGACTTACATGTGACCTAATTCCAGAGATAACCCCTTCCCCCAGAAAGAAAGACTAACACTTTATATTATTCATCTCTACACACAGTACCACCATAATCAAATCACCGACTCAAACAAAGCAAAATGAGAGAAACCAAGAGAAACTAGACACAGAGCTATTTTGTGAGATAGAGCTGGTACATCTTATTCATGGAGTGTCTAATCACCATTAGTGCGCTTCTAATCAGCTGCCATTGGGCTGATGTACAGAAATGTGTATGAATGGAAGGGGGAAAGATGGAAAAAGAGGAGCGATAGCTGGGGGTGTTGAGAGAAAAAAAGAAGAACAAAAGGGAAAGAAAGGGTGCAGTTGGAACATTGAGCTTACGCTGCACTCAGGGGCTGAAAAATCTTTGAACAACATCAAAGGCGCGTTGCATAATTACCATTAAAATTCAGCAGCAATCACAGTGATAGTACTGGATGCGGAAAAAGAGTAGTTTGGCTCTATTCAATTGGTATTCAGTATTATATTTTCTTTATGGACTTGAATTCGGAGTGCTGTATATGTTTATTCAACATGGGATATTTTAGTATGTCTATTTCATCTGCCTCTATATCTAAGCACAGCGCTCTATTCAAAATAAGTGCTTACACTGTGTCACCTTTATGTGTGCAACATCAGAGCAGTTACGTGAATTGTATGCTGTGTGGGAGGCTTCTTCGTGAGGAGCTTATGTCAAGCATATCTATCCTAACTATCTTCGTGGTCTAGTTTTGCTGTTCATTGTGAAACAGCTGAGCAAATTAATTACTGTTGTGATTTTGTGCAGACACTAATGGAGTCACATTGACGTCTAAATTCCCAGTCTCACTGCAGTCATTGCTGTGTGAGGTGAAACAATAATCTGCATTCACCTCAGAGGAGTGATAGTAGTAACTCTGGTGTGATAAAGACTATTTCACACTACTTGCTTCCTATAACCAGTCAGCACCCAAGGATAAAAGTGTTCACCCTTGTCTAATAGCGCTCCCATATATCATTTCAAACTACTTCGTGCTCTAAGGGAACAGTCAGGAATCAATCCTTCTTTAGTGGTCGAAGTGACATAACTGTCACGCATATGGTTGAGTTTCAGATTGGTTTCTGTCTCAAATCCTCAAAGTTAATCTGCTTCATCTAGTGGCCTAGAATGCAGAACAGCAAATCAGATGGTGAAATAGTTCTAAACAATTGTACAGAGTAGAGGAAATTGGATGAGGCAAATATTTTCCCAGGCATGTAGAATATTTTCAATTGGTGTAGTGGAGAAGAACTGAAAGAGCATAACTCATAACTCTGCCCCGTTTTACTCCATACAGCATACCCCCCAGCATACCCCCCCTCCCCCCCAATATTTGACTTCAATAGTGCAAACAGCTTGGATTTACCTAATTTAATACTTGGATAGGACTCAAAAGACTTAAAAGTGTACTAGCTTTTTAAGACCGAATTGAGGGACTGCAGGCTCCTTCCATGGGTTTGTAAAACTACAATTATTCATTTATTAATGTTCAGTAACCCCTGAATGTGTGTGTGGTGTCCTGCATGTGACACCATGCATGCCCATTCACACACTCAGTCAAACCTAGGGGCAATTTAGCATAGCTAATTAACCTACTAGGAGGTGGGAGGAAATCAGAAAACCCAGAGAAAACCCACACAAACATGGAGAGAACATGTGAAACTACACACAGACTTTAACCTGAGCTCAGGACTGAACCAGGGACGGTAGAGTTGTGAGGTGGCAATGCTACCCACTGCACCATCGTACTGCCTCAGAACTACAATTATCACAATTTAATTAAGTATTCAGATCAAATAAACAGCAAACAGCAAATAAACTGAATCGGTTGAAGGGGAGAGCATAATTTGAGAGGAATCTATTATTATTATAATATACGCTAGCTAATGAAATGTCTCAGTAGTGGCCATAGTCATACTCGCTGGTGTACTAATGTATACCCATTTAATTTAATCAATAATAGCTGTCCTCTTGTAACGTCAAATACTTGACAATGTCAAGCTAAAACCTCCATTTTCCAACCAGCAACCAATGCCAGCACGTTCCAGCAGGAACTCAGATGACACACATTGCATTATCTAATTGGTTTGCCCTTCTTTATCCAAGAAAAGAGCAGACAGCCAATTACATGCATGCAGAATGTCTTTAAAGCCTATCTTCTCTATCGCAAATCTATAGCCATCCATGAAGATGAAATGCTGACCTGTTCTCTGTACATTTTACAGTCGAATCACCCAGAACTCACTGCCAGTATTGGAATGCAAACTGGTTTACCTACTTACTGCAGGAACCAACAATACATACAGTAGGTGGTAATATTACAAACCCTAGGCACTACAGTGTAATATACATGCATGGATGATATGGCCATTCCATTAATTGCTTTCTGTGATAGAGATTTCCGGTTATAGGCTACACGGTGTAGGATTGCTACCTACACCCATTACATCAGTGAGGTCCAGTGCTTTCACAGAAGAGAAAGTTGGTGCTTAATGTCCATATAGGAAAGCAGGTTGATCAATCAAATGACACAAGTAGGTAATTAGGCTGAATTGAAATAAGGAGATGAGATCAATCACCACCAAAGAATACACACACACAAACACACACACACACACACACATAGAAATTCTGTCAGATGGGTAGAGGTTTCATTTCTCTTTCTGTATGCTGCCATCTGGTCTATAAGTTCCAGGCATCTAGGGGTGGAGATGATTAAACCACAGCATTTCTGACAAATCTAGATGTTGTGTATCATCAACACAGGATATTAGTGAGAACAGAATCCAGTTTTAGGTACACTCCTGATTAAAGCCATTCGCAGTTATTAACTTACCCCATGTTGGATTTTTTTTTCTTCTTCCGCGCCGATTGAATGATCCTGAGGCAGAATGCAGATTTAAACCGATTTCTTCTCCCGTTTGGTGTGAGTGGCCTTCTGGTGTCGGTATTAAATGAACCGTGTCCGTAATGTGTCCATCAGTGCCGGAGCCGTGGCTCCTCCGCGCGCGCTGCCATTCCGCACGGAGGCATTTTCACACACACGCACACACACCCGCACACACACGCACCCGCACACACACGCATGCAGCGGTGCTGGTCGACGCTGTGTGGGCTGGGTGTCAGTTAAATCCCGCCGTGAATTTACCCACTGAGCCTGCCTACCTGCCTGAGGAAGAGGCACAGGATCTGATCATTTCTATCCTGATCTGTCCGAGCAGCGCAGCTGTGTGTGGAGCACAAAGCCTGGCAGCTACACAGCGCTCTCACCCGCAGCTCAGTGAATGGAGACCTCGCTGAGGATGAAGATGAAGAGCAATCTGCTGCCAATCGCTAAGCAGAAGTGCAGCTGCAGAGTACAGCCCTGCTAGCATCAGTTCTCACAGACAAAGAACACCACCAGCAGCAATAATAATAATCATATTCATAACACCACCACCACCATCACCACCACCAACAACAACAATAATAACAACAACAATAATAACCATAACAATAACACCACCACCACCAACAACAACAACAACAATAATAATAACAGCAATAATAATCATAACAATAACACCACCACCACCAACAACAACAACAATAATAATAACAGCAATAATAATCATAACAATAACACCACCACCAACAACAACAACAACAATAATAATAACAGCAATAATAATCATAACAATAACACCACCAACAACAACAACAACAATAATAACAACAACAATAATAATAATAATAATAACACCAGCAATAATAATCATAACAATAACACCACCACCACCACCA
>CM040477.1:7641728-7680887 GCA_022758105.1 Pangasianodon gigas
AATAATAATCATAACAATAACACCACCACCACCACCACCACCAACAACAACAACAACAACAATAATAATAATAATAATCATAACAATAACACCACCACCAATAATAATAATAATAATAATAATAATAATAATAACACCAGTAATACTACTACTACTACTACTACTACTAATAATAATAATAACACCAGTAATAATAATCATAACAATAACACCACCACCACCACCACCACCAACAACAACAACAACAATAATAATAATAATAATAATAATAATAATAATAATAATAATAATAATAATAACACCAGTAATACTACTACTACTACTACTACTAATAATAATAATAATAATAAGAAGAAGAAGAAGAAGAAGAAGAACAACAACAACAACAATAATAATAATAATAATAATAATAATAATAATAATAATAATAATTATTATTATTATTATTATTATTATTATTATTATTATTACTTTATCACTCTGTTAAATCTGCACTTTCTGGTCATTTTAATGTCATTACTGTTATACAGCTCTCTCAGTCACTGCTGCTGCTAGTGGTCTCATTGAAACATTTGCACACACACTTCTACTGAATTTGCAATATCTGACTAAATATTAATGCACATTTATTTTGCTTCTTGCTCTTTTAAGAACATTTGTGTTGTCTCTAGTGTTTTGCACGTGTTGTCTTGTCCCGCACTTTATTGTTTAGTTTATTATTGTTGACTGTTGTGCCAATTACCACCAACACTGCTGTATGGCAATAGACGAATATTTTATTATTATTATTATTATTATTATTATTATTATTATTATTATTATTATTCCAGTTATGATTTTCCTAAGAGTAGTGAACGGACTTTTTTAAAACAACACACATACTCGCACGCGCGCACGGAGCGGAAGTTGTAACCCGGAAGTTAAAACAAAAAAACTACACCATCCATGTATGTCATCTGATTTATTTTCCTGAGTTGTTGTATTTTAGCTCATTGGCTAAGTAGCAGCATCTGTTCGTCTGTAAGTTCTCATATTGTCGTTTACAGGTTATGAAACAGAGAATGTCCTTTCTGAGAGATTTCAGTCTCATCGATAATTTACGTTACATTCATTTCCTGAGATAAACCACTAGAGCTAGCTCGGTACTTTAACATACAGCTAGCTAGCATGAGGTTTTGGTGTAGTTAGCGAGCTGTTATTAATCTCTCCCAGTTTCTGTTTTTATGTTTTGAGATTTGTAAAAACGTACGGCAATAACCTTATTCCAATGTTAGTTTACTCACTGTTATATAAAACGTCTGAATTATTAATAAATTATGAATTAACACATTTTGTGAGATGTAAAGTTATCTTTGTGTATGTAGCTTTTTTTTCTCCTGTGGCTTTTCAGGGAGCAGATGTTTGCTCTCCTTTCCAAAGAACATGTTTCCGAGGTCTCCAGTCTTCCGCCACAAGCATGGGCAAGTGAATGGTTTATTCACCCAGTGTATTGTACCCCATACCTTCTCCCAGCAGCAACGAGCTGTACCCCATCTCAATCTAAATGACACAAAGTGAGTCTCTGACTTCTTATTTGGCTTCATTATTGCTGTAATATATCTAAACAACATGCTTAAGTTTTAGTCCTTATTTTACAGATGTGTTTATTTAAAAATCTTTCTTCCCCCCAGCTTGCTTGGCCAACCTTTGAATGTATTCCCTCTTATCCCAAAATATCAGTGGAAAGCAGCGCCGGAACTTTCTCGTACCAATCCAAATGGATCGAGGAAGTAAGCCTTGCTCATGAGCGTCATCCTCACATAAAACAAATGTTATGAGTTTTGCATATTATCCCTGTCAGTCTTTCATGACCGTCAAATGCAATTCATTTAGGAGGAAAAGTGATGGAAACACTCAGCATGACCTGAAGAGGCAGCGCTTCGGTTCTTCCCATCCATATGGACAACCGGCCAAAAGGGGCACTTTTAGCCCAGTGCCTCATGGTGAGCAGGGGCAAACCAGTGGGTTTATGAGGGAGGTCCGCTCTCCTCCTCACTCTCCTATGCACCCTGCAGTCACCTGTACACCACTGTGCAACATGCCATTTCTCAACGAGGAGTCCAGTCAGAATTCCTTGCCATCATACGTTATCAAAGATAAGGTATACTTTGAGTCATCGTGCTTGTTTTTCACCAAGCCATATTACATGACCTTATTGAACCACTGAATTGATGTAATAAAATGTGTTTCAGCTGAGCCAGCAGATTCTGGATCTGTTCCACACTTGTGAGCAGCGGAGTGAGGACTTGGAGAAGAAGGAATTCTGTCGTGCGCAGTTGCAGATAGACATTCAGAGACTCTTTCCATGTATGTCTGCTTCTAGCCTCCGTCCACTGTGTTCAGCTGCACTGGAAAGACTGATAATCTCCATTTTAAACGATGATGTCTCCCATACAGGCGCGAGGATATTCCTGGCAGGGTCGTCTCTGAATGGTTTCGGTAGTCGGACCAGTGATGCTGATTTATGTCTTGTTGTTCAAGAGGGTCCAGTAAGTCCATTTATTTGTGAGTAGTAACATAACATTAAGAGAAAATCAGCTTCTCATTTATTTATTGCTTCATTATAAATGTTGCTTATGTCTGTGCATTTATAGATTAACCAGAAAACAGATGCAGTGTACATACTCAGTCTTGTGCAGAAGCTGCTATACAAACTGTGTAAGTACATTTTCCTGACATTTATAAAGCAGAGCTGTAACATGAGTGAGGTTGAAATTTGATGAAATGTTCTTTGGTCCACAGCTTACATTGAGAGACCTCAGCTCATTCGAGCAAAAGTGCCAATACTGAAGTTCAAGGATCGAGTCAGGTAGGAACTCAGACAGCACAGAAACACAAGATCCTAAGCATCAAATTATTACACATTGGACTTATTACATAGCAGTAGTCTGCCTCTGTGACTCTTTTGGTCATATAGGTATATTTTTCAAGCATCAAATCATTGTGTGATATTTTTGGAGTTACTTGCTCTCCAGACCTGTATTAAAAACGTACAGTTGCAATAATGTGTGTGACAAAGATTACGTGAGTGGAAGTACATTTCAGAGACAATTAATTACACAGCCAGGTTATGAGCTACACCTACATTGTGCTTACACACACTGACTACTTTATCAGGTGAGCCTACAATGTATGTGTACTTAGAAGGTAGAAAATGAAGAAAATGGATCCTTAGTAGTGGACTGTTCTCAGCACTGCACTGACACCAGTGTGATAGTGTATGTATGACACAGATATAAAGTTGATAACCTCCTGTAGGTGCACAGTTAAACACTATAGCCCCTGTTTTTAACACAATTTGCATCTTCCTCTTGCCCTTCATTTCTGTTGTCAGCTGGATACATTCATATTTGTTGTTTGCAATGTTCTCAAAGGGTGTGTGATATCCCCAGCTACACTCAGACCTACACACTGTGCTCCACACAATACTGGGTCACTGCTGTACTGAATGTAGCTACAAAATCTACACCTTGGTGTAAATGTAAATTAACTTGACCAGTCATAGTGAAGGTTTATTTTCAAACCGAGCTCTCATACAGTGAGAATTTATTATTTAAGTTTTTAAAATATTGTGTTCACTGGTAACCCTGATAATTGCTGGCATAGTTGGATGACCAAACCCAAGTATAACGATTTTCATCATATCAACTCGTGTCTTATTGCAGTGGCGTGGAGTTTGATTTGAATGTTAACAACACTGTGGGAATCAGAAACACGTTCCTTCTGCGGACGTACGCATACCGTAAGTACATCTCAAGTTCTCAAAGCGGGGTCTGTGATTTGATTTTGTTTTTAATGATGTGTTGAGAGTGATCACTACAAACTGCTATCTAACTATAATAACAAAATAATTACAATAAGCCTAGGTGACTGGTCACACTATTTGAATGGATTTAATCTAAAGTTCGATAACTTAAACCCAGGTATAAATAATGTCAACTTAAATATAATTGAAATAAAAAAAAATCAGGAAAAGTGCTGTTTGAATGATACAAATGTATTAACACAATATAACTTCACAGCTCTGTTATTGTTCATATTTGCTTAATGTTCTTTAAGCACATTAAATAAAACCTGTGCTGTGATCTTTAAGGCTGTCTGTGAATGTTTTATTTTTTAACACTGTAAGGGGTCCCTGGCTATCTGAGAACCCCTGGTCTAAATAATTGAAGTCAAGCAAAAGTGCAGGACTGGACTAACATCTTCCATATATTTATCCTGTTAATCTATCTGCATCTGTGTCGTGTCATTTAGTTGAAAAGCGTGTTCGTCCCATCATCCTTGCGATCAAGAAGTGGGCTAGTCATCACAGAATCAATGATGCAAGCCGTGGAACCCTGAGCAGCTACACACTGGTCCTGATGGTCCTACATTATCTCCAGAGTAAGTGCCAGTTACAGAAATATGCACAAAAAGCCAATAGAGTGAGTTTCTATTAGCTATATACTGAAGACATTTAGGTGTGAGATCAAATCCGTCAAAATCAGACCCAAATGTCTTCAGTGTATAGCAAAAAACAAAAGAATTGGCTTTGTTGTTCCAATACAACAGGCATTGTGATCTGTCAAAAAGGCCGAATAGTATGCCTGAAGTGGTCAAATTCCATAATTTATCCTTTACATTTGTTTATTTATGCAATCCTGGACTGATTTTAATGTTTACTATTAAAACTCTGTCCTGTTTAGCTCTTCCAGATCCTGTCATTCCTTGCCTTCAAAAGGATTATCCAGTAAGTGTTTGATCCACATTTGTGTGCATGTTTAACGTAAGCGTCAGATTTATTTTGGTGGTGTAAGAACTAACATGATAGCAATATTTCTGCAGGAGTGTTTCAGTCCTGTAATGGATATTCATCTTGTACCAGACGGACCCAAGAATATTCCTCCTTTTGTGTCGAAGAACCAGTCATCTCTTGGAGACCTGCTCCTTGGCTTCCTAAAATACTATGCTACAGTTTTCAGGTAAGTACTTTTTTGTTTTCATGCAGATATTTGACATCTTTAAAATGATTACTGTTTACACTTATGTAAGTAATCGAATGGTTTTTAGGCATTTGTATTTGACTTCTGACATTATCCATATCCAGAGCTCCTGGATTCAAACAGCAAGAGTGTTACCACATACATTAACTCTTTACTGATAAAGTCAGTGGGAAGTTTGTGATATAACTTAAGCTTTAGTCCTTTCTTTACTGGGCACTTATCCTATGTCACTTCCTGCTCACTTACTTCCTGAATACTTACATATTCACTCTCATTCATTTCATAGACACCCAATGTGTGTATATGCTACATG
Source organism: Pangasianodon gigas (assembly GCA_022758105.1). Classification (NCBI taxonomy): domain Eukaryota; kingdom Metazoa; phylum Chordata; class Actinopteri; order Siluriformes; family Pangasiidae; genus Pangasianodon; species Pangasianodon gigas. Next base: position 7,647,063 of record CM040477.1, read on the forward strand.
CTTTAGAATTAGGCTATAGCGTTTTAAAGCTTTGCGTAGTTCCCTGTTAGACTGAGAGAGCTGCATGTCCCACAAATCTCCCAGGCTGCCAGGCTCTTGTTTCATTGAACTGTTTGACTGACAGCAACAGGTCTGACTTTGCCCCTTTTTGTGGCCCTGGCTATGCCTCCTGCATGGCTTATTTTATCATATTAAAAATTAACAATGGATAAGACAATATAAAGAAATGTACATGTGTGGCCATCATGGTGCCAGGTTTGAATTCCATGTGTTGCTGTTTGTGTTACAGATGGGACAAGCACATCATCTCTATTCGTGAAGCAAAAGCTCTGCCTAAGGCAAACCGCTGGGAATGGAGAAGCAAATTCCTTTATGTGGAAGGTGACTCAATTTTTTTTCTTCTTTCTGAGTCCTTAGAGAGCAAATAAGTTATTTTTTTTCCTTAATGGTTGTCCTTTCAGCTCTGTGCAGTTTCATACAGTTGTGGGATTGACATAAAAGCACAATATTTACAACTTCTCATTTTTCATTTTGCATTATGTAATTGCTTGTTTCTGTTTTCAGAACCGTTTGATGGGTCAAACACAGCCAGAGCAGTTCACGAGAAAATCAAGTTTGATGCCATCAAAGCAGTGTTCGCAGAGGTATTTAACTCAGTTGAAGTAATTACAAGACCACTTCAAGATTTATTCGTGCACTGCTGTTTTCCCCTTGATTAGGGTTTTTTTTTTTTTAAATTAAATAATTCAAATATGTTAAATGTCAGTTTTAACTGTCTGTTCTTACTGTGCATATCTTTATAGTCCTGGCAGGTGCTGCAAGTGAGGAAAGATCTGAACTACATTTTACCCATCAGAGAGACAATCCCGAAAAGATAACCCAAGCCCAGTCTGCATTTATGAACCTTTTTTATTAAGAATGCTGAACCATCTTTATGATCTTTAAGTATGGCGGCCATCTTGAACCACTTTTCTTGCATCACCACCTCTGCACTGTACCTGTTTAAGTTTGTTGCTCAGCACTGCTAGCCACATGTTCCTTAAGATTAAAGAACAAAAAGCTGGAGACTCATATGAGCTTCAAACATGTGAGTAGATGAGGTTGTGTCCTTTGTTGCACAGTGTTTGTAAGTAGCTCCTCAGGTTCTGTCCCCAAACAGGTCACATTTCATTAATCTGTTCTGTATTTCTTCAGTGAAATATAATTAGCAGCTAATCTCTGATTTGATGCCTGGTTTTTGACACTTTAATTCATACCTGACTTCTCAAAGCCAAGCATTAGAAAATAAGACATTGGTGTACGTTGGCTTTTCTTGCTTTGTTCTGTCAATTCTTGTACATTCTGTACAGTCTTTTTAATGTTTATTTAAAGAATTAAAATTTACTAATTTAAATGTTATCATGTTGGCCATCTTGTTACATCTGCATTTTAATCAAGGACAAGAAAATCATTGATGAAAAGGAACTTAAGGCTAGACACTACAGGTGAACAGTAGACAAGTGATATCACAATTAATCTTTGCCAGTGGAAGTATTTTTTTTCTTCTGGAACCTTTTCAAAAACATACATTTATTTATGCAAATACAGTCTGATTAAATATGCATAAACCTGCATACTTAATAAAACCTAAACTCTAGTCTTTTGATATTATTAGCATTAAAATATTTATTTCACTATGAAGATACTCAAGTGAAAGAGTGAATTTTTTTTTTAATAAAGAGAATACCAAGAAAATTATTTTATGCCATATTCAGTATAAATTCTTAAATTCAGCAATAATTAACATTTTGTGAAATTCCTCTATAGTATCCTAATAATTACGAATAGGAATGAACAAGTAAAACAAGCTTGTATATTACTACATCATTTTGGCAAATTTACAAAAACAGTGTATACTGTTTATACTGTATGTATGCATGTACAAAAAAAAAAAAAATATATATATATATATATATATATATATATATATATTTGTGTACATGCATACATACAGTATACACAGTTCTTTTGCTTTCACTGTACACTGAAGACATTTGGGTTTGAGCTCAACAGTCAGTGACATCAACAATAACCTCCACAGGGATGAAGATCTCACAGTCCACCATTTGAAGAAGACTTCAAGAGCAGAAATATAGAGGCCATACCACAAGATGCAAACCACTCATCAGCAGTAAGAATCAGAAGGCCAGATTGGAATTCACAAAGAAATACAGAGATTCACCACAAAAGTTTCCAAGATTAACCTCTACCAAAGTATGCAGAAAACAATAATCTCCTAATGATCCAAACATACAAGCTCATCGGTCAAGCACGGTGGAGGTAGTGTCATGGCTTGGGCTTGCATGGCTGCTTCTGGAACAGGCTCAATCAATTTACAGAGAAATGCATACAAATTTTTTTTGGAAGGAACTTCATCATGCAGTAAGACAATGACCCAAAACACATGGCCAACACAACAAAGTACTTCATCAGGGGAAAAAAGTGGAGTTTTAGACTGGCCAAGTCAATTACCAGACCTTAACCCAATGGAGCATGCATTTCACCTCCTGAAGAGGAGACTGAAGGGAGAAACCCCCCAAAACAAACAACAACTGAAACAAGCTTTTCCAGTACATACCCAGAAAAGCATCACAAAAGAAGAATGCAACAGGTTAGTGATGTCAGTGGGTCGCTGGCTTGATGCAGTTACTACAAGCAAGGGATTTGCAACCAAATATAATATATAATTTATTCACTTTAATTTACTTTAAGACTATCTGTTCCAGTACTTTTGCTCACCGGGTGGTCTGTCACCAAAGGTGCCATGTTCTAAGTTGTTTAACACATCTAGATGCAAATATCAGGAAATGAAAGCTGAAATGCAGATCTATTGTCTCATATTCATCTTTTGATCTCAAACCCAAATGTCTTCAGTGTATAACAAATACAAAGGAATTGGTCTTGACAATACAATTTCCACCGCACTACATACTGTCCTCAGTCATTTAGAACAGAGGGATACTTATGTGAGAATGCTGTTTGTAGATTACAGTTCAGCGTTCAATACCATATTTCCTCTAAACTGGACAGTAAGCTAAAGGAATTGGGTATAAATGAATCTTTATGCAACTGGATCTCCAGTTTTCTCACTGGCCGACAGCAGGTGGTGAGGATGGGCCCCAACCGTTCCTCTCCACTAATACTCAGTACAATGGCCCCACAAGGATGCTAAGCATCCTCTCCTCTACTCCCTGTATACTTATAACTGTGTGGCCATGCACAACTCCAGTTTCATCATCAAATTTGGGACTGCAGTAGAAATAGTCAGCAGCTTCAAATTCCTTGGGGTTCATATCTCTGAGGATATCACATGGTCCACACATACTGGAGCCATGGTGAAGATAGTGAAGATGGTACAGCAACGCCTCTACCACCTACGGCAGCTAAGAAGGTTCGGCAAGAACGCCATAGTTCTCGGCTCATTCTACAATGGTACCATTGAGAGCATCCTGACTGGCAACATCACCTGTTGGTTTGGGAACTGCACTGCTTTCAAGTGCAGAACCAAACAAATAGCCAGAAATGGACTCCATAGTTCTCACGTTGCTGATGACACAACGGTCATAGGCTTGATCTCCAACAACCATGAGACAGCATACACGGAGGAGGTCTGAGCACTGTCACAGTGGTGCCAGGCAACAACCTCTCCCTTAAAGTTGGGAAAACAAAAGAACTGGTCATAGATTACAGGAAGCAGGAAAGAAGACAGTACACACAATTAACAGGACTGCAGCAGAAATAGTCAGCAGCTTCAAATTGCTTGGGGTTCACATCTCTGAGGATATCACATGGTCCACACATACTGGAGCCGTAGTGAAGATGGTACAACAATGCCTCTACCACCTACGGCGGCTAAGAAGGTTCGGCAAGAACTCCACAGTTCTCAGGTCGTTCTACCATTGAGAGCCAAACGGTACCAAACGGTACCATTGAGAGCATCCTTACTGGCAACATCACCTTTTGGTTTGGGAACTGCACTGCTTTCAAGCACAGAGCCAAACAAATAGCCAGAAATGGACTCCATAGTTCTCAGGTTGCTGATGACACAACGGTCATAGGCTTGATCTCCAGCAACCATGAGACAGCATACACGGAGGAGGTCTGAGCACTGTCACAGTGGTGCCAGGCAACAACCTCTCCCTTAAAGTTGGGAAAACAAAAGAACTGTTCACAGATTACAGGAAGCAGGAAAGAAGACGGTGCACTCACAATTAACAGGACTGCAGTAGAAATAGTCAGCAGCTTCAAATTCCTCGATAAGAAGGTTCGGCAAGAACGCCATAGTTCTCGGGTCGTTCTACAACAGTAGCATTGAGAGCATCCTGACTGGCAACATCACCTTTTGGTTTGGGAACTGCACTGCTTTCAAGCGCAGAGTCAAACAAATAGCCAGGAATGGCCAGAAATGGCTATTTGTTTTATACACATTGTATTTTACTGTTAGTGGTAAAAAGAACAATGAAATTTAACACTGAATTGAACTATCTTGTAGTTTTTCGGGTGTAATGAAATGACACCCTGTGTTATGGCCTGAGCACTGAGCTCATTATGAAGCATTTGAGTGAAGAGTTTGTGGTGTAAAATTAGCTCTTGGCAGTTCACTGCTTCAGGCCTTCCCCTCGCAAAACATGGAGGTGTCCAACCAGTGTCATATTACACACCATAGCACTCTTATAGATTATCATCTAAACACCGCTGGTCATCATTTATCTTCTTTTGCTGTATAAAAAAAGAGACGGAAGAAACAGCCTAGTACAGGCTGAAACCTCGGGTGAGGAGGAAAAGACCCGCTTTTCTGGTCTTCACACCGCGCGCGCCGAGCTCTCGAGAATAATTTGCATTCTATTTCGAGCGCGCGCTGAGTAAGGCGAACCACACTCCACTTGCGATGGTCCCAACACGAAGCGGCACTCCTTTAAATAAAAAAATAAAATAACTTCCACGGTTCTAGACGGACAAAATGGAGTCTCGTAGGCAGGAAGAAAGTGACAGGATTGAGCCGGAGATTCAGGACGACGGGACAGAGACTACCAACATTGACGAAGAAGACGTTGAGGAACTACACAACAGGTAGCTGGCTAAAGCTAAAGCTAGTGCTCTTTTTAAAGGTTACATAACTAATGCATGCTGTTATCTTCATTAAAAACTGTGAAACTATGAGTATTTAACAAGACCACAAAATAAAACCTGGGTTTTTACCTTTTTATTAATGTATATGGCACAGATTGTTCTAGTTTTTTTTTTAAATTAATATAAACTCTCTGTTTGTATCTTACTAATAAAATTAGGATAATTAAACACATCCTAACCTATCTCTCTTTCATCTAATACAATACCTGTTATCCTTATAGTGCACAGATAGGGCATCACCACCACATGGAAGATTTTCACCTATGATATATTTTCCGGCCAGCAAAATATCTGTTACACTTGCAAAGCTACAAATCTCGTGTCCCAACAACTTTAGTTAACCACTCATCACTCCCAAGACGTTCTCAAGTTGCTGTACCATGTTCTCAGACATAACTTTTCATGTCATATTGAACACTCTTTATAACCCCTGCTTTGCTTTTGAAATTTATTTGAACAGTTTAAAGGAAGTAGTCCAAGATCCAGCTGTAAAGCCCAAATTCCAGTGCCTGATGGTGGACCCGTCGTTCTCCATGGTGACAGTACAGAGCGAGGACAGTGGGATTGTGTGGGAGACTGCATCAAGCAGGTGCTCAACACCATGGGCCTCAGAGGCCAGCTCTCCATCAGATTCATACAGCCTGGAGGGTTCAGGAACACAGGGTAATATAGTTATCATTATGGATGAAGACAAGGTGAGGAGAAAGAAAAAAACAAGCAGCAGAGGGAAGTTGGGTGACAGGTTTCGCAGACCAGGCTCCAGATTGTCAGGTCCTGCAATAGGAGAGGAGAGACCTGCAATGATTGAAGTATCTGTGCCAAATATAAGATGTGAAGATTCAGAGGATGGTCAGACAGCAGAGGGAAAACCAGACAAGGATCAAGAGCTATTTAACCTGATTTCTGAGGGTTTTGAAATCCTCAATATTGTAGTACCATCTAAACTTCCTACAGTGGATGAGGAATGCAGTACAGAATTGGCAGACAATTTGTCCTACTTGGAGGACACTCCAAAGATCAAAACAAAATGCAAACAAGAAAGCCCAGCTCCCACCACCATTCCTAATGTCATAGACATAGACATAGACATTCAAGAAATAAAAGATGATAGTCAAAAAGGCTTATCTCAGACCCCTGCTAATGAGCAGCTCAAGAAAGATGAAACTGATATGGACTACTTAGAGAAATTCACGCTGCTAGATCAACATGCACCAGATGATGAGTCTGAGAAGTCTGAGACTACACAAGATATCCAACAAGAGGAACCTCAGGTGCCTGGAGAAGAACAAAAGGTGGAGCACACAGTTGTTGAGAATTCCTTTGTCATTGTCAATGAGGTTGAAATTGAAGGTGATCATTTAGATGAAGTGTTTTATGGAGCAAGTTGCAATGCAGAACCTCAACTTCCATCACACCATAAAGAAGACAAAGAACATGCAAGTGGGAGCTTTAAAGCGCTCAAAGAGTGTGGTTCAACTCTATTTGGCAGCCAGGAGTCTATCCTTACTCCGATTTTCCTTCCCCCTGGCCCACCCAAGATCATAGATCAAGATCTCCTTGATGAGCCAAGAGCAATGTCGTTCCATTACTTAGACCTTTATGAAGATGCTATTGGAGATAGGAAAAAGGATGAAGACGCCTCAGATATTGAAAGTGTTGTTTCAGAAAAGTCATTTAAAAGACGTTATTCTGATTCAGATGATGGAGATGGCTACCTGGAGAAATTCATATTGAAAGATGACACTCCAGCGGTTGAAGATGTACATGAAGTTGATACTCCAGGGAATGACAGAGTGATATGGCCACAAAGTAAATTTGAAATGACTGGATGTTTAATTCGTGTTAAGGAAGATGATGCTCCCCAAGAAGAGGATGTTGGTGTCAATCAAGTGGAGTTAGAGAGCAAACAGATTATAAAAGATGAATGTCAGCCTTCATATTCATCAAAGGAATGTGAAGATTGTGATGGACTGAAAACTGGATGTATGACAGTTAAAAGTGTTTCAGAGACTTTAGAGGGATGTGAAGATTGTGATTTGAAAACTGGCTGTGCAATCCAAAAAATGGTCTCATCTGATAAACTTCCTTTTAAAATAAATGAGGTACTTAAAACAGCAAATCAGGAATCAGATAAATCTATATTGATAGAAGATGAAAAACGAAGTGAAGTTCAGGAATTAAAACACATGGACGAACGGGTTTCTGGAGGTTTAGTGGAAGAAAAATTGGCTGAATTGAATGACAAACTTGAGATTCTGCCACAAGAACCAACAAAATACGATGACAAAAAGGTGACTGATAGGGCAGCTGAACTTCAAGAAACCATTATTATTACCAAGGAAGAAGCATTGGACAAGGGGCAGCAAGTTACACATACAACACAAGAAATAAGTAAACCTAATTTAGTGAAGGATATACATGTAAAAGATACATCAGCAACAACTACAGCTGAAGAGACAGGAATTGTACAAGAAATCAGTCAAAATACAGTCTGTGAACCAGAGAAATGTGAAGATGTGACCAAGCATGCTGGTGAAAAACTAACAGTTCCTGAGCCTGAATACCAAGTGAAAGTTAGTAAAGCAGTACTGGAAAGCAATTCTGAAGTTCTCAAGCATAGGGAGATACCTGCTGTAGAGGAAGACCTGAGAGATACTGCAGTCCAGTCCATTTTAACTGAAAGTGGGAAGCAGGAGCAAGTCACTGAAAAAACTATGGTACCCGAGGTGGAAGGCCACATTATAAGTGAAGCTGTAGACAGTGAAGTCAAAACTGATCTTAAAACTATAAGTGAACAGAAAGTTTTGGAGGAATTACTGGTAAGTGAACTAGACACGACTGAAGAGAAAGTTGAAGAAATCAAAGTCGAGGCCACAGAAAAGCTAAAAGAACAGACTGAGACAGACACAGTGCCAGTGTTTGATAAAAAGACTTCAGCTACAGACAGTGTAACACTAGAGAAGACAGAAACAGTAGATTTAGCCTCAGCTGTGGAAAGTCCAAATAATTTAGATAAGTGTGTCTTTACACCTGAGAAGAAAGAGGGTGAGTTGGGGGAAATGGAGAAGTACTCAGAGATACCAACAGGTTATGATAAAATCCTAGGGATCTCAGGCAAAACCAAAGAGGCTGAAAGTGATGTTGTAACACTAACACAAGAAATTCCTGTAGCATGTCCTTCTGCTCCAGAAATCACAGAAAGATATCTGGCAGCAGCAGTGGCTGATGAGGAAGTAGGCAGGGAAGAGAACCTAGAGCTGGCAGATGCTCATGTTTTATATGACTCACATGCTGAGATTAAGATGATTTCACTGATTCCTGCTTCACAAACAGATGACTCATCCAAAGTTACTGTGCCACCACCTGTAACAAAAGAAGAGGACAGTGAGATAAGGGATGTAGACAGAAGTAACTTAGAGACCACTGGTGAGGCCCTTAGGCCTGTATACCCAGTAGCTGTAGATGAAATAGATGGTGTCTCTAAAGTGTCGGTGCAAGAGGTGGAGGGAAAAAATGAAGGAAAATCGAAAAAAATACTTCTAAAGGATACACACAAAGAAGATTTATGGAGAACTCTGGAGCCTGCAAGTCCTTCCCCTCCAGTGGAGATACAGGACTCAACAATGAGGGTTTCACCTTTAGAAGAAGTAGAATACATTAAAGAAAATAATAACTTTGCCGTGGATCGAAACTTAAAAAGGGCCACAGGCCCCTTTTCAACTTTACGGAGTTTTAGCCCACTGGAAGACCTCTCTGGGTTCGGCCGTGATTTGGCAGAGTTTGATTTGCAAAAGGAAATATACGAGGAGCTAGATTACGAGATGGTCACTGAGCAAGATGCAAGACAATCAGAGACTGAAGTAACTGTAGGTAAAGAAGATCATGGCCAGGATCAAGAGCGTGGCCAGGATCAATCTCCAGAGCCAACAATTGAGGCAGACTATGAGTTTATTGAGGATTTGGATGACACCCAAATATCAGAGCTTAGGCAACTGAAGGAAAAAGGAGAAATTAAGCCAATGGATGCATTCTGCCTTGTCTGTCATTGCCCGGTATTAATGAGTGAAGGCGGCCATGAAAATCATGAGGTGTCAACGTTGGAAAAAGCATTTGAAGACATTAAGGTAAGTTTCACGTCACTTCAAACATTCCTACCTATACACTCCATAATTTCCACTGTGATATGATCATGATTATATCACATTGGAAATTATGGAGTGTATAGGTAGGAATGTTCCTCCATGGTCCTCCATGACATCATCTCTTGACAGCAGCCTGACATCTGATCTACATCGAGAGTTCTCTTGGGGAAACTTGGATCATGAAGTCATCAACAGTTATTTTGATGCAGAGCCAGTGACTCTTCACATTTAAAACCTTGACAGAACTACTTACATACAGTATTTACTACTTACTTTTAGTTTCACTGCCTGTTGATAGAGTTTTCAGCATACTCTTAGTATAGCTCAGTGAGTTTTGAGGAAAACACATCTCCAAAAAAATCACAGAGAGAAAAAACAACTATAATTCATCACTGAAGCTGTATTTATTCCCCAAACAATAAATCAGTCCTGAAGAGTTGCATCTGTAAAAAGCCCAACATCCAAAAATGTCCCACATCCAAGGTGGTTGCAGTGACTAGGTGAAAATGTGAATGTTAATATGAAAGTTTTAAAAACATGATCTGTTTTGTGTTTCTGTTTTCAGAATCAGTTGAGTAACTGGATATCAATTTTACAAGAAAGATCAGAAAATATTGAAGATATGGTATCTGAACTTGAGCTGGCGTACAACTCTGTGGAGGTATACTCTGATTTAAATGCAGAATTTGCATTTAAAAGGTTTGGCATTACATAAGTTAATGACCAAATTTCCGAAGTGCATCTGATTGTGTCCTTGTCTGGCGTCACACAGGAGCAATGCAAGGATGGCGAGAAAGCCCTGGACGAGCAGAATGAAGAGATGATGAAGCTGGTGATGGAGCGGTATAATGAAATGTCTCAGACTATGGAGGAGGAGAAAAAGGCCAAACTTGAGCAGCTTTACGATCAAATTGTGTCTTTCCAAGAAAACACTGACGCAGCCAAAGAAACAATGGAGATGACAACAAAAGAGATGGAAGAAACAGATGAGTTAGCATTTTTGTCGGTGAGTGTGGCTTTACTGAAACTTTGTTTTCCTTTGATTTACATATTTTTATATGCCAAGCCATGCTCATTTAAATCAACATTATTTAATACATTTTAAATGTTTATATTTGACCTAAAGCAGAATTAGACAAGTTTAGTCAAAATTAGTCAAGATTAGGTCTCAAGCAGTTAAGTAGGTGGTGTTCAACAACATTTGAATGTTTTTTTTTTTTATTCTTAAGCCCACTCCCCACTCCCCAGTCCCACCCATGCAATCCAAAGCATTGTGCTACCTGACTCTCTTAGTGGTAAAAATGTACCTACTTGATTCGTTATTCACCATTCAAACAATTCAAAGTGTTATCCAGATTCAAACAATTCAGATTCAGAAACAATTCAAAATGTTATCCATTCAAACAATTCAAAGTGTTATACAGATTGCGTTTATGTGCCTGTCCAGGAGCAACATCACAAATTCCATGTCCAGCTTCATCCCCTTCAGCAGTAATAAATTTCTCAATCTTTGAAATCACATATTCTTATTGTTTCTTATTGTTAAGTTCATTTGAAGCACTACATGGATTGTTTTGCTCACAGGAGAATCTGCCTGTGCTGGGCATTTACTGTAGTCTGCCATGTTTTGCCCCTTCATTCCTTCCCTCAGACTGAGAATTGGCAGGAGTGAAGGGGCATTGGGGATTGTCTATAAAAAGAGGCCCATGTAAACACAAACAAGCACTACGGACCATAACGTTGTTTTCAATATTGGGTTTTCTCAGCCACATAATACGCTTGTGCTCAGGCCATGACTAAAACAATTATTTTTTAAATCATGTTCTACATATTTTGCAGGTTATCTGTACTAGTATGAAAAAAAAACCTTTTGCACCTTTAAGCTCTGCCAGCACTATGTAGTTTTGTTTGTCATTGTCTTGTAAAATTATATTGTGTCTGATTTTGTCTAAAAGAATAACATAGAATTAATCTGATTGTCATTATCATTATTGTCATCATGTATGTGAAATTAATTCTTCAGAAGGAACTGTGTTAAATCAGATATCTTTTTCTTCCATCCCCAGTCGTACAAAGACATTGATATGAGGTAACTAATGAGTGTGTTGCACATGGATTGATCTTCGTAAACTCTGTGACGTTGCTTGATATATTTTGAATACAATCTGTTACAAATATGAAATGTTTGCAGTGAACAAGATGAAGTGTTTGCTGATGTCTTTTCTGCTTCTCTTTTGAAATGTCTAATTATTTGCAAGGTTTTTTTTTAATTAAATTCTGCATGTGGATACAACATTGAAGCTGAAATGAATGTGGGAGTTTGCATTGTAGTTCAGAAATAGAGATGAATGAGGGAGCTATGCTGTATAATATCTTATAAAAATATATACTGTATATATAAGACTTCATATCTTATACTCTACATTTGTATTATTGGTTTATGACAGGTTAAAAACAGCTTTAGACTCAGCCATGTCTCTAGAGCTTGGCCCACGAGGTTTGCTTGTATTTGAAGATTATGCCAAAGGCACCACAGGAAATGAGAAGAAAAACCGTCAAGTGATTCCAGGTATGTCCTTAATTTATCAGGTTTGTAAGGGACTCCATTTGAATCATGATTTGATTTAAGTAAGATGATGGTAAGAAGAAAGCCAAAGGTCTAACTTAATCTACTACTTATTTCAGTTTGACCCTACATGTGCTATCAGTTTATCAGATCCTGAGCAGTCTTTTTGTTTCCACTATTAATAGTGCCCCAGCAACCCCATCTTCAGCCGCAGGAGGCTAATTCTGCCACAGGCACCTCCGTCACCGTGTACTGGACAGTGAATGAAGGAGACATCATCGACTGTTTCCAGGTCTACTGCATGGAAGAACCTCAAGGAGGTAGGACAGGGTGGAATCAAATTTATAGGAACGCAGGGTCTTTTATTCACAACTGGCTTGAGAGTCAAAAATCTGTAGTCTTCTCAGTGATGTCTGTCAGTACTAGTGTTTGTTCTGGTCTGGAGGACGTTAGATTGGAATTGTAGTGTAACAAACTTTTCTATTCTGTTACACTTCAGTATACACCATGTTTGGAGGGTCACATATTTGACATGTAGTGAGGTCCATATGTATTTGGACAGTGACACAATTTTCGTAATTTTCCTCTGTACACCACAATAGATTTGAAATGAATCTGAGCAGCAAGTATAGCTCTATTCGCTTCAGAATTCATCCTGCTACTTCTATCAGCAGTCACATCATCAATAAACACCAGTGATCCAGTTCCATTGGCAGCCATACATGCCCATGCCATAACACTGTCTCCACATGTTTGACTGATGATGTTGTATGCTATGGAGCATGAGTCCTTCCTTTCATTCCCCACACTCTTCTCTAACCATCATTTTGGTACAAGTTAATCTTGCAATCTTCCATGGTCTTTCAGGCCTTTTGGTGTTGCTGAGCTTGCCAGTGAATTCCTTCTTTTTAAGAATGTACCAGATTGTTGATTTGGCCACTCCTAAAGTTTCTGGTGTCTCTCTGATAGGTCGGTTTTGTTTTTTCAACCTAATGATGGCTTCTTTCACTTGCATTGACACCTCTTGGACTGCATATTGGGAGTTACCAAATGCATATTCAACACATGGAATCAACTCCAGACCATTTATCTCCTTAATTTGTCATGAAATAAAGAGGAAACAGGCCACACCTGAAACTGAAATGAAACTGCTTATCAGTTAGTTTGTCCAATTATTTTTGAGCCTGTGAAAATGGAGGGACTCTGTAAAAAATGGCTGTAATTCCTAAACGGTTACTGCAATATTTTTGTTAAACCCCTTGAATTAAAGCTGAAAGTCTACACTTCAGTCACATCTTGATTGCTTCATTTCAAATCCATTGTGGTAATGTACAGAGGCAACATTATGAAAATTGTGTCACTGTCCAAATACTTATGGACCTGACTGTATAGTTTGTATAGCTAATACGTGTGCACATAAGTAGTGAATATAGCAATTATTTGGCAATGTTCCCAGCTTATTACTGCTAGGTTTGAGTTTAATGTAAAGTGTTACCAATATATTTAATTGTTTGACAATTATTTATATGAAACAAATCTATCTCAATATCTTGTTTACACTCCATTTGTGTCCTTTTTAAAATTGTCTCTGTTAATATTTACAGTAAATCTGGCATTTTTGTTATATTTGGGTTTGATTGTCATGGCACTTACCATCATTTTACTTGACACAACTTTACCGTGACTATCCAGTCCTTTCAGCTTTGCACTGTAAAATGAGCTTTGTAGTTAACATATAGAATTAAGCAGACATTTATGAGAACTGTTTGTATATAGTGTGTTTGCGACAATTAATTGAGAGCATAATTAAAGAGTTACACTAACCGTTTTACTAATCATTTCCAGAAACAGTAGTTATAAAGTAAAGTAACACCTGCAATTTAAGATAAGAATATGAGACACTAAAGAACCTGTTAATGTTGCCAAATATGTATTACATGTGTGCACATGAATTAATGTAGAACAGCTCAGCTCAGACAGTAATTCTGGCTGCAAGGCAAATCACAGGTTTATATTAATGTGCCCATTCTAATACATTATCATTTCAGTAGTAACAAATTATACAGGGACTTGTGTTTATGTTCCACATAAACTGATTTTTAAATGTGTGTAATTGTTGATATGATGAAGTTTTCTGTGAGCAAGCTTGATTTAACATTTTTGGAAGGAGTCTCCATTGTCATCACTTTGTTACAGTAAGGCTGTTCCTTTACATTTTTTTTTTGACGCAGGAAAGCTTTTGAGGTAGACTGTTTTTGTTTTTGTGTCATTTTTTTTGTTTCATTAACATCAAGAGAGGGGGAAAAAATCAAGCTGGTGAGGGAACAGCTGTTTATAGCTTTTATAACATGAGTGATGTTTATTGGATGTTCAGCAACATTAAATGTACTATAAATGGACAAAAATTACAGTGTGATATTCTAATGAATTGTTAGCACTGGTAAATTAAACACGATGGGGCAATATTTTCCCCGTTGTGTTTTGCTCCTTACAGAACCGTTACCTGATACTAGATACCAAGTTTTTTATTTGGTTAAACTGAAGTACATTGCTGTTCATTTTGATCTGTAGCCATCTCAGAGGAGTACAGAGTGACAGTGAAGGAGAGTCACTGTAATCTAGAAGAGCTGGAGCCAGATAAGTGCTATAAGGTGTGGGTGATGGCAGTGAACTACACTGGATGCAGCCTGCCCAGCGAGAGACTTCCTTTCAGAACAGGTCAGTGTGATGTATAGTACTGTGCAAAGGTTTTAGACTATCCATGAGGATTATATTTCCAGAAAATTATCTGGACGGTAAGTGTTTATGTGTTTAAAAACCCTACATGACATTAGAATAAATCTAGTCTAACATAAATACAAACAATTCTGCAAAAAATGTTCTCATCTGAACAGTCATATCCTTATGGGACATAAAGAAATGTAATCAGATATTTGTTCTGCATCTGATAGAGTCATCTGGCACCAAAGTAAACGCTTTGCCTCTGAGAGCTCTTATAAAAATGGCCTTGTGGGACATATTTAAGTTAAGAAATCATTTTTCATAGAAAAGCTAAAAGCCAGAGAGATGCTAGAGACCATAAAACACGAAGCAACTACCAGAGACAGAAAGTCTTATGGATAAGTGAGTCCAAATAAGAGATTCATTGACAAAGGTACCAGAGGAAGAGCTGATGAGAAGCACACTGATGCCTGTATGCATGTTTCTGTGAATTACATTCATTCGGTCACCTTCAGTAAACGATTTATCGCAGTGATTCCGGAGCCAATCCTGGTAACACTGGCAGAGAGACAGGAATACACACTGAATGGGATGCACGTTCATTGCAGGGCACCTTGCACACACATTCACACACTCATCCACACTGAGGGGCAAAATAATATATAGAGTGTGCCTAACAGCATTTTTTGGGGATGTGGGAGGAACCCGGAGAACCTGGAGGAAACCCTCTGTCATATTCTGGAGATGAATATCAACCATTTGGGGTAGAGGATGTAGAGTAAGTCTAAACAGATATAACAGGAATTTAAATAGATTGTGATTGACAGGTTGTATCTTTGGGAAAATTACTGACTGTAAAAACCTTGCTTTCAGCATAATAACAACTCCAAACACACACAGCTACTTTTGAAAGGAAGTCTGACTGGACACTTAGGTATATTATTATACGGTGTCAGAACACTATTACTGAATACATATTTTTACAGTATATTATATAAATTTCAATCTGTGCATGTGAATTAGAGATACTGTATATCAGAATTAATATGATTTAGCCTTAGTATTAAGATTAATCCATCCACTTATTTACAGTACAGTTAATTCTTTACTGTGTCTGTTCGGACAGCCCCGTCTGTTCCAGTGATTAACCCAGAAGCTTGCACAGTGTTGTGGGACTCTGCTACAATCCGCTGGAGCTCATCTCTGCACAGTGCTGCGGAGAGCTTCACTCTAGAGTACTGCCGCCAATACGCCCTGGAGGGAGAGGGCCTCAGGTGCATGTCAAATACTGCACTCTATACCTACTAATCAAGAACCTGAGAGATTCTGCCATTCCCATAGGGTTCTTGTTAAAGCAATACTTCAGTCTTTTTCAACCTATTCTCTATCTGCTGAATCTGTGGAGTATGTGATACTATGGATAAAATATTCAACATGTTTTCCAGGACTGAAAACAGTACTGAGAACGCCCATCTATAATGGAAATCTAAGGGCAATTGTTGAATTATATTAACAAATGTGTAAAGTACATGATTATTTAATGTGAATCTAAAACTACAATACAATCAGTAGCACTCCAACAGTAAGTCTTAGGATGAGACAGAAATGAGAGAATGTCTTACTAAAGCTGTTCTTACGGGGTTTTATCCAACTTTCCAAGTAAAATAAAAATAATTCCAGTTGCTTACACTTTTCCTTATTTGTGGTATCGATGCAGGGTCAGATTTTGAGCTGTGCTGGCCCTTGGTCCAACAACTGGAAAATGAGTACTGTGTCTGAAAGGATGAGCTTATTTTATAAAGACGTTTTATGAAAATGACACCACAATAGAGTCAGGGGACTTTGCATTTCTGGTTTCTCAGTAACATGACAAGCTTAATTTTTTTTATCGTATTAACTTCAAGAGAGAGAAAAAAGCTGGTATGGGAACATCTGTTCATAACTGCTATAATGTAAGTGATAAAAGGAACTTGTCTTGTGGACATTCCACAACAAATGAATGTAACTATGAACGATTTAAAAAAGTGTCATTCTTTAATAAATGAAAAATTCCAATCGTTGGCAAATCGCTGTGGTATAAGAGGAATAAATGACTTCGAGAAATGCTGTTAAAGGAAAATAATCCACTTGGGGGATGTGTAACATTACATATGCAGTACATAGAAAAGGATGAATATTCCCTTAACATCAATTTTGTTTTATATCTCATTAGGACGTAACAGAAATGACACACTACCTATCTTACGTATTGCCCTATGAAGTGCCAACAAATAGCAAGAAGCCCTTGATACAGACGCATAGGTAAAATTGCCTCTCTGCCCTAACTGCCTCAAGCAAAACTGTCTGACATCTGCAAGGGTTTATTCTCAAATGCACTGCACAAGGAGCTACTATTTGCCTTGATGCCCCCAAAATGCAGCTTACAGCACTTAGAGGCATTATAATAAGATAAAGCTGACTGATAATGATCTCTTTCCTCACAGGTCTGTGTCCGGAATAAAAGGCTGTGAGCACAAGGTCCTCCTGCAGCCCAATGAGAACTTCCTCTTTTACATCAAATCAGTGAATAGTGCAGGAGCCAGTGACCAGAGCGAGGCAGCTCTCATCTCCACACGAGGTTAGAGCCGAGAGCACCTCAGTATGTCATTACAGTCAGATCATTTTTCTCATCGAGGTAACATCTGCGTCTGTATTTTGTGTGTGTGTATATATATATATATATATAGTTGTCCCATGAGCCTCGGTGCTGATGCAGTTGTTTCAGTCTGTTTTCTAACTATTCAGGTACCAGGTTCCACTTACTGAGTGAAACAGCTAATATGGTGCTCAAGGTTTCTGAGGACAAGAACTCTGTGCAGTATCCTGTGGAAACCTACAATAAGATGTCTGCATTTATCGAGTGAGCGCTTAAATTTATTTGACGAGTATTATCACAGTAATATTATTATTTTATTCAACCACACACTTGTTGACAATATTAAAGAATAGTTCCTTCCGTATCTGTAGCACTGGTCACTGGTTGTCTTTAAAAGGTCTACCTCTTCACCAAGCACTTAAATGAGAAACAAACAAACAAAAAAAAGCCCTTGACATGTATGGTTTTTGTTGCTGGCCAAACTCAAACTAATTCCTTTCTAACAGGGTTTTAGTTTGATAGTATTCTTAGACCCTGACCTATTTATACTAGCATGAAGATTGAAGCTTCTGTGCAAAGTCACTTCTGTGTAAGTCCGTCTGGATTAGGACGTCTGCTAAATGCAGTAAATGTAAAATTAGCATGAGTGATTACCAGGGACAAGAAATTTGATGTGTTTTCCCAAAACAGACTTAAACTGGGAGTCTAAGGGGAGTTGATAAACTCCACCAATACATTTTTATGCAAAATGCAAAGTTTTGTAGCTTTTATGATTCTGGTATGGTATGATTATACATCTGTGTAAGTTATTCAAAAAAAGATGGTAGTATTTTTCAAAAGAAAGAATTTGTAATTTTGGTTACCAATATAGACTTATATATTATAGACTGTTTGGAAGGTTTGGAAAGACTATTAAATTTGAATAAAAATATATAATAACAACTGTTTCATCCTGCTATATTTTAACTGTTTTGAATTAATGTTATATATAGTCACATTTTCAGGATTAAACACCTGCCCTTAGACTTCAGTTATATATGAGTATAAATGAGTTTTGTGTGCTTTTCTCAGTACAGGAAATTCTTGTCCTTGGTAATTAAACATACACTACAGTTGTATTTCTTCAATTCTAGTTTGACTGCTGTTCTTTCCACATTTTCTTACACATACTCTTTTCTTGGCAGATGTCCAGCAGTGAGGGGCGAGCTTCTGCTGTCTGTTGGATATCACTACTGGGAAACAGTGGTGGCTGGCTGTAAAGCCTACCGCATTGGTGTTGCCTATCAGACAGAACCACAGGACAGCACAGTGGGTGACAGCAGCACCTCCTGGTGTCTGCACTGTGTACCCACATCCATTAGGTTTGATACCATCACTGTTGTTTTGCATTCATGCTATCATTATTTAGCTGAGAAACAGTGGTTTGTGTTTCCATCTCATCATTTTCCATCATCCTCATTCCACTTCACTGTTCACTGTCACAGCTGTAGGTTCGAGCTGCTCCATGACAGTGTGGAATCGGACATCTTTGTGACGAACGTTCCTGCTCGTATCGGCACTCTGCTGGACTTCACACAGGGCCGTTTGGTCTTCTTCAACGCTCAGAATGGCCAGTGTCTGGGCTCGTTCCAGCAAGCCTTCAGCCAGCCCTGCTACCCCGTATTCACCCTGGAGAGACCTGGTAACCTGGAGCTTAAAATGACCATGGAGGTCCCAGAGTTTGCCAAGCACTGGTAGCTCAGATAAAGATGGATTTCTGGAGAATCCATCTTTATCTTCTTGGCCTTGGGATCTGCAATCTGTCAGACTGCGTGTATGTGTGTCATATTTATTAGGTTCTTGGAAAGAAATTTGAAATTTAGGGCTCGAGTTACTGTGAGGCTTCTCTCTTTGTACATGATATGAAGTTTTTTTTTAAAAGGAATAATCCAGCATTTTTCAACCTGATCTCTATCTAGCACAAAGAATCTTGATGATTCCCTGTACTGGGACAAGAATGGAAAACTGATCGCCTGGAATTAACACTAATCTTTAGTGTGTATTTATTTATTGTACTGACAAAAAAAGGAAACCCCCTTTTTTTATTAGAAACTCACTTATAATAGAAGCCTAAGGGCACTTGTTAAATTCTATCAGTAATATGCAAATATATAACTCAAGTTCAAAATATGTCAGAATGTCATACTAAAGCTGTTGTTATGGAATTTTATCCAAGGTTCAAGCACTGGAGTAATACAGTGCAAAGCAATTCTAGTCACTTTTGTTGTATCCATGCAGGTGGAACTTGAGGCACTTCTGTACTTATGGCATAACCACAAATTATTGAAAATAATTGTTGTATACAGATTAAGATCTTGTTTACGAAATTTACACAAACCTTTGAAGAAGTCATTAAAATGGTGCGCAAAAAGTTTACTGATGGAATTCAGTAACCGCCCTTAGACTTCTACTATAAATGAGTTTGCAGTAAAAGGTTTTCTGTTTTTTTCTCAGTACAGGAAATGTGTCAAGATTATTGTTGGTAATAACACACACATTACACAGGCAGTTGACTGAGAATAGGTTAAAAAAGTAATACAGTGGAGTATTCATTTAAGGTAAAGATGTCTTTTAAAAGGGAAATGCTATTTTAAAGTGTTTTTCCATTTTGTTTTGGTGGTTAATGTGGTTTATGGGTTTGTAAATATGGAAATGGTGAATGAATACTATTTATTTGATCATTTAATAAGTAGCGTAATTTACTAAAAGGGATGGAGTATAGGGTACATACTTTGAGAATACTATGCTATACTATGGAGTATAGTGTACTAGTATAGTATAGTACTATACTTAGTATTATAGTATATACTTCTCCAGGATTTTGAGCAAATTTTATTGCAGTGCTAATCACGTTTACTTTTATCACTCGTTATCATTTCCCTGCACTGTTCACATCATAGCTGACCAGTAGATGCTGCTGTAGTCTTATGCAGTTTTCAGGTATTTCATTAATTTTTTTCCTTCTGCTCTGTTCAGGGGAAAAGTTCTCACTTGCTAATTCCTACTGTCTGGCACCTTTTTCTTAATAACATTTGAACGCAATCCCATACTTAATCACTTTAATTTGCAAATATGTCTCTAATTTGATTACTGTCTATATTTTCTAGATGTCTAATTTATATAATAAATACTTAATCTCATTGTTATTATTATGTTACTCTCTGGTCGAAGAATTACGATCTGTTTAACTTCATTATGAGTTGTTATAGCCCTCTGATGGAGAGATTGAGAATACTGGAGTAACTCTGAACATCATGGAGTGAATAACTTATTTGACATTTCTAGTATTTTGTTTAAATGCCTCTCAGCTTTTTGGTTCAACTTTTGCCATCTTATTTTCTTAGAGATCACATCAGGTCTAGAAAGGATAGTCTATATAACTGTTCTCCTATGAATTGAAATATTATTGAAGTGCTTTTGCATGTTGACCCTGGCTATGCCAGCAGCGAGAGTCTGTTATTTCTGAATTGACAGTGGTTTAATCAGAGATTATTTTATGGATTTACCGATAACGAGACTTCTAAAATGTCCATATATTTCCAACATACAAGAACACATATTTTATTCACATTTATTCTTTTTAGTGGTCATCTTTGACCATTTTGATTTTTTTTTTTTTTGCATACACAATGTATTATATTGTTTATAAACCAAACATTTTTTTTCTTGTAATCAGCAGTTATTTGTCTTCAATTTGTAAAGGTCCTTTCTGTGTTTAATTATGGTGTATTTTTTGTAATTGTATGAAACAAAACCAGACTAAAAGTGATCAGTTTCATTGATTAGAATTAAATATCAATTTAAATATTATAATTGTTTTATATAGATTATAGATTGAATATTTATATATTGTTTCTCACCCAGTGAGCTAAATTCAGAGCAGTTCTAAAGTACCCTTTTTGACAGGTTTACAGTAATATTAAAATACTCTTTTATCTACCACAGGAGGTCATTGTACAATAATGAGCCCTTGACTTGCTTCAGTTCACTGTATTTTTTGGATAAGTCCTGAATTTAACATTGTGATGCCTAATCCTGGGACTAATGACTAATAAATTTTGGAATAATATAAGTTCCAACTCATCTGCAAGCAGTAATTTGAGCTCGCAGCTTAGAGAGCTGTTTACTGGCTGAAAAGTATTTGAATTTAAAGCACAGTGATTTACTCAGTGATTGTCTCTAGTAAAATGTGCACACTGAGCTAAACAGAATAAAACCACACACATTAAATCAGTTCTTCTTTTTGTTCTTTCGAATGCCGTTACGCAAATCCCAGAAATGAATGAAATGTGTTTTGAAGCCAGCCACACTGAACCTCAGTCAGTCAGTAACATATTGTTTTAAAAAAAGGACAATTCTTAGGAGCAGAGGAATTAGACATCTGTTTTACAGTCAAAAACATTTTGTCCTGCACTTCCAAAACACTGCCAGGCTTTCAGAGTAGACAAAGAAATTCCCAGTGGTAATCAGCTCAGTTCTTCCAAAAAAGAGGTCTTGATTTTCCGTAGAACGGTTTGTACTTTCACTTGATTTACTAGTTTGTTAAATATATAAATATGCACCTCTGTAAATGTAAGGATGCATTTTAGTTTCCCAGAATCGGGTTACAGCTCCAAGAATAATTTAGCGATTGTTCTGATCATCTTCTCATACCTGTAATTTCTGCTCTCGCCTTATTTCTGGTAAAGAACTAAGAAGTGAAAATACCTCAAGGGGTAGGAAAACTGGGACGGGAAAATGTTATGGAAGGTTTATTACTGTCAGTGACGCTGGTTCCTGTTCTTTTTGAGCTGGGTGGCCCATCAGAACAGCACAGGATGGAAATTTCATGAAAGTTCATGACATTTGTATAAATCATTAAAAAAATATTCAGGGAAATGTTCAGGCAGAAAACCATTGTGGAAGGACACTGCTTGTGCACTAAGCATTTTGTTCTAACGTCCAGACAATCCTGTTTAGATTCCTGACTTTTCCGTTTTCTCTTGAACAGATACCATTTCAGAGACAAAATATTATAAACTCGATTTTATTACATTTATGTTTGAACCCTTGACATTTTTAAAGTCCTTTGATAACTGATGAAGATGAGATCCTTTAAAATACATCATAACTAAAGGAATTCAAGATACACTATTTCATAAAACAAAATTCAGCACTGAATTACCATACATGTACAGTATGAACACTTTAACAAGGCATACAGAGTGATAACATACATTATGAAAAAGGAAAAACTGGACCCAATTGCATATATGTGGTGAGGTGAAATAATGGTTTTAATTTTATTTTTAAAGTGCAACTAATTATCGATACAATAATCTGTGTAGTGCATCTCGTGAGCACTTCTGGCATGCGTACAATGTGAAAATATTTTCATTTAAAGTTAACCATGTTCATGGTCAGGAAATTACACTTGGATACGGAAGGAAAGGCACGCATACGGAAAAATTCAACAGAGATCCATTTGCTTTAAATGGCAGGAGTTTAAAAAAAAAGAAGCACTGTGTCATGAAAAAAAAACCCCAGAATGATCCATATATTGTAGTTTCTGTTTATGTAGGTGTTTTCAAGAGACTACGCTAAATGATAATATTAACTTGAATGGAGAAGCTATGACGAGTGTTATAATATTTAGCTTGGTGTTGGCTGATGATTTCCGACTGTGACACACTGATACGTTGATTAACTGCTAGGATGTAGTGCAACATGTTTAAGCCAAACCTTAATATATAATGACAGCCATAATGAAAAACTGAAAAACAATTCAACAAAATGAATCATGATTCAGTTCAGCTCAAACTAATAGCTCTAAAAGAATCTATATTTTTACACACTGCTGATGGAATGATATTATCAGATACACAGTATGTGTACACAGTGAATATTACAAAATATAATTTCACTGTGGCAAAGGGTGTTAAGGATGGCAACAGACTATGAATATTTAATTACTGTGATTAGTATTTGCTAACCACCACGTTTTTTGTTATTGGTTGATGTATAGATACAATCTTATAGATTATGAACATAATATAAATCAGTATGAGATTAATGAAAAACTGAGTATGCTGACAGAAAGCTTTCAATAATGACCAAAGCCACATTTGTTCAACCTCATGCTGAACCAATGAGTATAAATATATTGTAACTTATGACTCCTGCTGTAGTCATGCCCATTTTAGTGCCACTTGGATAATATGAGCATAAATAAATAGGTAAAGAAAGATACCACTATGTGGTGTGGGTGAGGTTTTCAGGCAGGGGTCATGTTCCTGTCAGAGGCCAGAGATGAAGGTTTGGCTTCAGGTTTATGGGGTCGGCTGGGCCTGTGTTGAGGGCTACTGCGCAGATTATCATCCATCTGTCAAACACACAAAGCTGTCAGTTAGAGCAAGACAAGCCTGGACACTAGGAAAAAAAATCCATAAGCACATAACAGGTGATATATGAGTAGTTTAAGTGTGTGTACATCCAGTAGCCACTTTATTAGTATACCTAATACACTCATTGCTTATTTTATCAAGTGTAACTACCATATACGTCACTTTGTAGGTGTACAATTATTGACTGTATCCCTTCTGTTGCTATGCACAATCTGTTAAACACTGTCCATCCCATTCCCTCAGTAAAAGGGATACATCACAGGACCACCTCTAGCATTCTAACCCTTCATTAGTGGTCTTTTTGTTGACCCCACCACCACTGCTGGCAGGAAACGCCCGTACACTCATGCCAGTGTCACACAGACTGTTGTGCTGATAACAGTCCTATGAATAATATCTGGTCAGTAATGGTTCTTTTCCTTTGATGGGTGGGGTGTCAAAAATTGTGCAAACCTTAAAAAAAAAAATGGCTATTGAGTGCAGCCACCAGATAGGTGTTGCTAATAAACTGGCAACTGTGTACTTGGGCTGTCAAAATCCATTCAATTTGCATTTCAAAAATATGGAAAAGTTTTGGATTTAATATTGAAATGCATTTGATTGTAAATTCCTATAATCCTACAATTGTATACTGCTACACAGAACAAACGTAGAATGTTTTTGTATCGCATAAAAGCAAAGTAAATCATGAGGAGGTAATATAGTTTTTTACTAACAGTGTTTATAATTAGATTTGTTTAGTTTCTATTCAACGTCTGTTGGATTAGTTTCTAGTAGGTTTGCTTTTATGTATTTCTCAAAACATAGCACATTTACATTCTTAGGTAAACCAGGATCCACTTAAACCTCCACCATCTTCAACCCGTCCTCAACAATAAATCCATTAGGTTGAATCCCAAATGGTTTCCTTCTATGCACACTACATAGGGTATTACATAACGAACCTGTGTAGTACACTATAATGTCCAACAGAACTACAGACTGTTGGAAATACACTGTTTTATTTACTTTTTTAAAATTTAATTAGAAAACTAATAAATGTAAATATGAAAAAAGAAAGGATTATATAAATTGCATGCATTTACTTACAGACTTAAGTGATTAAAAGTAAAACATGGGATCTTAAATATTCGAATGTGGATTTTTGTTTTTTGCCCTTGAATATGTAAATATTATTAAAAATTCAAGTGTGAAGTTCATTTTGACAGCTCTAATACACACATAGTTCACTGCACTGAGTGGTGTACAGACAGCTGGCTGCTGCTGTTATACTCTAAACAATCTCAGAGAAAACTGCAAGCAGGTTTAAGCAGGACCTTTTCAATTAGGTTGGACTCTTTGTTAACAAGCTGCGTCAGTTTCTGGAGGTTTGCATCGACTGCGTCCTGGCTAGTGGGAGGAGAGCCTAGTGAGAGGATGGAGACAGGAAGAAAAGAAAAAGAAGCTTGAATTTGTAAGAGTAAGAGAATGTAAACTTTATTCACATGGAAGAAATGTTAGTACAAAGAATTCCCAAACAGAGGCACAGCATGTTGCATAACTGGCTAAGACTAGTGCACATTGTTAAGCCACGCATAATGTTTATCCGTGTTAAAAGGAAGTGAATGGTCATGATTAATGAAAAACAGATGAAGTTTGTGGTTATTAGAACAGTGAATGGAACAAAATCAGGGACCTGATGGTCTAGACAGAGCAACGTTCTATTTATAACGCAGATATTGCATGGAACAAATGACCCCTTGCACCAAGCACAGAAAAGAGCTTTAAAAAAAAGCTATTTCACTACTTTCAAATTTTAGCCTACAGTTTAGTTAGTTAGAAATGATGTGAAGAGATATGCTAGATATGATAAAGTTGATTAGCTCACTAAACGATACAGCTAAGAGCAATGGTTTGCACCCACCAAGGTATTTGAATGGGGAAAAAAGGAAGAAGTGCCTTCCAGAAGACCAGAGTCCAAAACATAAGGCAAAAAAATGAACAGAAAAATAATCTGAAAAGAGGTTTAGCCATAAACCTCTCAGTCATTAGACCTGATTAAAAATAAATAAATAAAAATAAAAAATAAAAAAATAATAAAAACAATAAATGATATCTGACAGAGTAAATCAGAGATATAAAAAAGATAAAGTGTAGGATGCTGGACTATAGGGTACTGATTATTACAGCTGAGAGGTTGGAGGTGGTTACGAAGGCATGCATGTTAGTACAGCTTATTAATATCATATTCAGAAAGAAAGATGCAAACTTTTGAAATGGAATCTAAAATTTTTGGACTAATAATCCACTATTTGACCATTTTTACTTAATACAGTTAATGTCTTACTGTTATGAAGTAATTAACTATAAATAATTAGAAAACTAATGGTGATTGGATTTTTAGGCCAAAACTCCACTGCTTTAAAGACATGATTTGT
Organism: Pangasianodon gigas; assembly: GCA_022758105.1. Lineage (NCBI taxonomy): Eukaryota > Metazoa > Chordata > Actinopteri > Siluriformes > Pangasiidae > Pangasianodon > Pangasianodon gigas. The sequence goes on from CM040477.1 coordinate 7,673,135, forward strand.
TTACAAATGATTAGATTTTTTCCCCCATTTTCCCCTGTATAGTTACTTGCCAATTCCCAACCACCAACCAGCTCTCCTCTATCAACAGAGACACTCTGAGACACATTAAGCCAACCTCATCTTACCACTGCTGTTCATGCTGCATCACAGGGCAGTGTAACACACTTGGGGAAAGCGCTACCTGCCCTCTTTCGCATACATTAGCTCACAGATACCTGTGGCTGGCTAGAGGAGAGAGAGTATGCCATCCCTCCCACCCAGAGAGCATAGCCAATTATGTACCCTTGGCATCCAGCCATGAACACCATTGGAATCGTCGAGATTTCAATTCAGGATCTCCTGACGAGGGGGCAATGATTCGGTCTTTTGGAAGGAGTCAAAGTTGAATGATTCTGTATCAGTCACTGCCATGCACTGAGTCATTCCTGCTGATGGACTTCGTAATTGCAATATACTGTATCATAACAATTTCCAAATTCATGGTTACCATACAGAAACATTACATAGGTTTATGCTTCTCTCGTTCTGCGATTCAGTGCATTCAGTGAATCCTGTTCGGGCTCATTCAATCAGAGCAGGAAATTAGCTAGCAATGATTATTAGCTATTGTCACTACGTAGGTGCTCAAGCTGCCTGCGTTAGATGGCTGGATGATCAGGCTGCACATATGGACAAAGTGAATCAGTGAACAAATCTGAATGAATCATTTAGCTGAATTCAAATGACTCAAGTCACTGCAAAGACTCAAACATTTCATCAATAAAACTTTTCATGAAAATGTATGTGTCTAGGAAACTGTATCAAGTTTTAAGAATGTTTAAAAAATACAAGTGCACTTTGGAAACACCGGCGCCCCCCGTTGGTGTTGGTGGAGTGTTAATTATGCCATCTATACGCCTGTCTAAAAGCTTGATAAAGTGTAAAATTTCCAGCACTAAACCACAGGCTGTTGTCTTACCAGAGGCAGCCTCAGAAAAGTAGTTTTTGAGGATGTTAGTGCAGAACTGGCAGAGATTGTGAAGCTGTTTTAGGTGCTGCTGGAGCTGAGCACTGGGCAGACTGGCTTTATGGAGGGGCGCAAGGTAGCCAAAAACAAAGGCATCCAGACTTGTAGGCCTACAGCACATAAAACACAACCATAATGTAGCATGTTATTCTAATTTCAGTAGTTAACACTCAAACACTCATTGCACATGCTCAATGTCTCAGTAAGGCTTAAGATAAACGTGGATAAATCATTACATTTAATTCATTTCTGTCAAAAAATAAGCACAAGTAACATAAGTACTGATGTTAATGTAAATAAAACTGTATTTCCATAGAACCTTGCTCAGGTCACAGAACCTCTGTCACTAAATAAAGTCTGAAAGCAGAGCTGCTGCTGGATGTCAATGTTGGCTCAACACTGAACTTACGTGTTTCCAAAGAAGAAGTGTGAGGACCCCAATCTGTGAGAGAGCAAATTCAGACACTCCTTGGCTTCGCTGTAGATCTGCAGACAAAATTACATCACTGACAAATCAGACATAATTAACCGAGAAAGTACACAGACTGCTGGCCTTGTATCAGAATGTGTTCTACAGCCATATGAAGTTGGCAGGTTTTGGACATGCAAAAAATTTGGGAGCTTTGAGCTCACAGCAGTAGCTGCTATCCTTAGGGTGATAAACTATTTTCCATCTGCTTCACAGAAACCGCAGACAGAGCGCCGACAGCCCAGGAGACCGTTTAAAAGCAGACAGCCATCAAATCCAATGTCACCCGATTAATGGAGAACATTCAGAACAGACCCGGTTGCACATTTTTGACTCTTTTGCTAATTTAATATGTGATTTTCGGGTAAATTTAAGCAAATACTAATTAGCAATCATTCTCAAAAGAGGAATTAATTGTTACAAAGAATTGGACACGTGATGGTATTTTTAATCAGCACTACCTTTCCTTCCACCTCTGCGACTGAATGCAGTGGAGCTTCCGCTTTGGTCAGGAGGATCCTGGACAGAGCTACACTAGCCTGGCGGCCTGGCACAAAGAAGTTGAGAGGGAATGGAGAGTGGGAAGCAAACCAAGGCCTCGTCAGGTTGGCGTAGTTCTCCGCATCCACCCAGAATGTATGGAGCTGTAAACACACACTGGCTAAAGTCTATGGACAACAGAATGAGATTATGATGGATGAATCTTTTCAGGAGCTGCAGATGCACTAACCAAAGCCGGCTGCAGTTTCTCCTCCAGGAGAGCAATGTAGGCCATGGTGTCAGCTCCCTGCTTAGCAGACAGCTCATAATCTGCGTTGAATCTCTGGTCAGGGCATAAAGAAAGCTTGGTGTTAATAAGTTCTTCCTGAGGTTACATGCTGAATTTATTCACACTGATCTAGAAAAACAGTTTATGCACAAGTCTCGTCCTTGCTTCAGTGGATAATCTCATCTCGATACTGTAGACTTGTACCTAAGAACTGCTGCTGCTGTGATCCTAAAGACTGTCCTGTGCTTATCCCAGGACTCTTATACACAATATACCCATAGTGTACAGCCTTTCAACACATTTAGTACTATTTTAAATAACTTTACATTATCCAGTTGTAGAAGAGTAACGATTTATAATCACAGTCTCATTCAGGAGAGGATGGGATCTTGTTCCTCTCAAGGTTTCCTCCTCATGGCTTCTCAGGGAGGTTTTACTCATCACTGTCGCTCTGAGATCTGAGTCTACATCCAGATTTCTGTGGCAATGTCTAATATTAAACCTGCTACTCAAATAAAATTGAAATGGACTGATTAGAGAGGGTAAAGGGGTGGCAGATAGTTTTCCACTTCCAACATCTCTGCAATGCAAAATGGATGTAAATATGTCTGTTCTAAGCAAGTGCACACACACTGAGCTGTTTCACTTTCTTTTAAACATGTGCAAATTGTCTTAGTCCACACATTTTTTTACAGCTGTTGTGCCTATTTCTGGAGTTTTGCCCAAATTAAAAAGTGCTTAAGAAAATCTGTGAGAATATTTGTGAGAAGGCAATAAAGGTGGCCAGGCTTAACTCAAAGGTCTACTTGCCACCCTGTGTCAATTATGTCACCATACCCCTGCATCATATTATTATAAACAGCAACAACAATCAAACAATTAAAATTTAACACTAAACGACATTTTAGAATATGCCAGTTTCAGCTGCAACTTACATTTTGCCTGAGAAAGTTGAGAATCTGTGTAGGTTCTGTTACTGTAGATCCCTCATAGTGCAGTTGTGGAATGGTGGCTGTCAAAGTAGTGGGAAAAAAAAAAGACTTTAAAAACACACAAATGTGAGAGCTACATCACACAATCTATATTCTATACCTTTATATATCTAATACTAACTGCCAAAGTCTCCAATTTAGGCATGGAAAACAAAGGCATATGTGTAATGTCATGAATGTTTTCATCTGTGAATGAAAACGCTTTTATACAATATGGCTTACGTGTAGCGCAGAATCCAAGCTTTTGAATAATAAATGAGCTAACTGTGATATTAATTACTAACAACAGACCAGAAACAAGGGCATGATGGTAACAGGGAGACACAAACAGTCACAAATAATGGCGTAAGTGCTAATGTATAATGCATAATACAGTATATTACTGAAACCCAATGCGATTTACTTGCAACACGGTGCTAAATAAGCATCACACTGACAGGTATCACAGCTATATTTAAAAAATACTTTACATGCACACACATTCAGATTGAGTGTTTAAAGTATGTTTCAACATCACTTATAAGACAACACCACAGCCTTAAAAGGACAAATCCAACCTGAATGACTTGCATATTAATGCTTACAATTAACTAATGATCTTCATCGGAGTTCAAGATTTATTTTGTACTGAAATTCTGTTTAGTTTTTTGTTTAAACTTCTTTCACTGACACGTTGGACTACTTGCTGATAGCAGCACCAGTGTGAACTAGCTCTCGCTTCATCTCGATCTAAAGAGAGTGATGCAGCAGCACTTTACTCCTTTACTCCTCACTTTAGTCTGTCCAGCTCTCTCACTTCTCTCACTCATCTGTACACTTAGCTTCCGCAGATTCGATGTTTATACTAATGCCATGTCTAACATCATTGTGCTTGTCATCTCGGCAATCATTAACTAGCCAAACCATAACTCAGCAACTGTGTCATATTATATTTGGAACTTTATTTGGAAGCAATGGTTGTTGTCTCCACGACGTCTACAGTGGATTTCTCATTAATATGACGATGAACATGCTGAAAAATGGTGCGTTAAAAAAACAGCAAATCCTGAACATTATCCCTTATTTTTGAGATTTGATTTTTATTTGCTTCTATTTACTCTGTTGTAACTTCTCACAAAAAAACAATGCAGCATCAGCCAACCAATTAGCACCAGAATCACTAAACACATCACAAACATTTCAATATAAACATATTTAATGTGCTTCAGGATGCAATTTTCCTTTAATCATCCAGGCATAATTAATCAATTACCTGTGACAGTCCTCCATGTCCAGTCCACTAGCTTGACTGTAAGTTTGGCGCCAGCAAATTTAGCATATGCCTGCAGTGAAGCATTGATACCAGAGATATGAGATGAACAGTACACTGTAAAATTATAAGACCTTTTAATCAAATATTAATCAGACTTATAATTAAAAAATATGCACATTCAGAGGATTACTACTTGAACAAGGACTAGTTATCTGCCTGCATTTCTACTTCAGCACAAGACAGAAGCTAAAAACCAAAAAATCTAGTGAAGACTCAGAGAACTAATATTAATCAGGGCTCTAATGAATGAATGTTTAAACCTACCAAGTCTTCAGCCAGCCATTATTATCTGACCTTGAGCAGGGAAAAGCTGTACAAAAGGTTTTATTTATACAGCAACCTGCTAAAAACTTGTTCAATAAAATGACCCAAAACATTATAATAATAGCTAGGTATCACAAGCCCCTCTTTGAGTTATTTATACTCATATCATGAAAGAACGACTCGATATTACAGACTTCTTCAGAAACAATAGTAACACGGTGATTGTTGTTATAGGTTAGCTATCCGGCTAGCTAATTAGCCAGCTAGCTGAATTCTCCCAAAATTAAATCCAAAAGGTGTTGTCGCTAACTGCTATATCGCAAATACAGACGTCAGACTTCAGAGATATCAAGTCAGTTACCAGCACAATTAAAGATTCCGTGTGTACAGACGGCAAGTCCCAGTCGCCTCCCCAGCACAGCAGCTCCATGGGTGCCGCCATGTTTGTTTGGCTGGAACGCCAATGACAACAGACGGAGCCCCGCCCCCTTTTCCAGCCTCGGAGAGCAAGAAGTGCTAAGAAAAATGTTAAACTGTTAACAGTTATACTAGTTACATTACAGTATAGTGACAAATTCATACATAAATAAAGTAAATTAAACCATGAATGATCTATCTATCTATCTACCTATCTACCTATCTATCTGTATGTATGTATGTATGCATATATATATATATATATATATATATATATATATATATATATATATGTGTGTGTGTGTGTGTGTGTGTGTGTGTGTGTGTGTGTATATATATATATGTATACACCAAGGATATTGTACATGTATATATACAAATAAAACTCTAGCATATGTACATACACACTGATATATTTTATCGTTTCTATTATTTCTATTATTTTTATTTATCTTATATTATTTTTATTTTATACTACTTGGAAATTATTTTCTTTTCTTTAATGTTACTCCTCCTATTTGTGCTGCTGTGTCAACTTGAATTTCCCCTACAGGGATCAATAAAGGTACATCCTATCTTATCTTATCTTATCTTATAAAATTTCATAAATTAATGCACATAGTACACAATGTAGTACTATTTTGTCCATTTTCTTTACCTTTGCACATATATCTTTCTAATTTATTTTCTTTTTACATTTTTTTTTTTAATTTTCCTTTTACTTTTTTAATTTATGGCTCTGGCTATTTACCTCTCTCTTTCCCTTTTTGTGTAGTAATCCTATGTGCTCAGACCCTTGTCAAGCACAAATAGCAAAATCATCCCTTGAACCCATGTAGGAAGCCTATAAAACAACCACTTTTCCTTTCTCATTGATTCAAAGCCACTATGTGTGGCACTGTAATCCTTTATTTCTTGCTCATTTTGTTCATGTTAAATCTGGACTTAACCGAGTTACTACAGCTGCCTCATAACAGAGACAGATCCTGATGTACTCTCTGTTTCTCATTTTCTCAATGAGCCCACTCTTGCACTGACAGCCTGCCATCAGAGCATTCTGATGATCAGAGAATGTGCTGCACGCTGGTATTAAGGCTTCCATGGTGAAACTAAAGGTGGATCATCCACAAGACACAACATACTGAATGCCTAACCTACTTTTGGAAATTTGAAAAGTGGTGACCTGGAGCTCACTGTCTAGCTTTGCCAGATGTGCTTTATAGTGAGTTTAACTAATTCTCATCCCCAGTAGAGAACTCTATCAGTACTTTGAGTGATTCTTATCCTCAATATAGAACAAGATAAGAACTTTAGTGATTTTCATTTTCAGTAAAGTACATTATTGATACTATTCAATTTATTTTTGCACTACATGTTGTCGATTGTGTATTCTGCTATCTGTGACCTCTGTAATGTCACACCAAGGCCTTGGAGAATGCTATTTCATTCTACTGCATACTTGTATATGGTCATAATAACAATAAAAACTCTCTAACTCTCTAAGTAAGTCTCTAATTTATGAGTGCTGTACATTATTATGTAGTAGGGTCACTCTTGTGACAAAATTGATATACAGCCTCTACTAGTCCCAAAGAATGCTGCCCTGGCAGGCTAGAAAGGAAAGTTTCATATAAAACTGCGGTTCTATTACTAAGTGGAGGACCACCAGGCCTGGTTCATTTTGGTTGATGAGAATGGCCACAGGACAAAGGTCACATAACGGGGACCTTTTACAGCTTCCCCTTGTGGGTTCATGATCACAACGTGCTGACTTTGCAGTTTGTACTCTACAAGAAAATGAGCACTTGGGAATATTCCACTAGTTCCAAAGGAAACTGACCTGGTAGTGCTCCACTTAATCGTAGAACAAAGGTTCACAAAAAACCCTTCAGTTTTGATGATCTGACTATTGGCTTAATTAATATGTAGCACAAGACTGCTCCTGGACCTGGATTAGCAACATTAAATAATCTTTTTTTAGTTATACTAGGGTTTTTTAAAAATTAAAAAAAGTAGACATGCCCATTCTAATATACATGTAGGCCTACAGTAGTACAGATTATATACATTTACAAATACATTACTAAGTATACACATTTACAGTTTTCTTTCTCTTGGGCTAGCTTTTCTCAATTCCACACTTATCTGTCTGTAACCACAAAGTAATGACCATCTGTTCCATTAAAACCAGGTGATTAACAGAGTCTACAAAAAAGACTCACAGCAGGGGGGTTTCTCTGAAGTCAGTGTTTTGTAACCACTTTTCTTGCTCACTGCTATAAAAATGTTTATGAGGTAGGCTTTACTTTTACCTACTAAATTTACCAGGTACAGAGGGGTAAATGTAACTGCAATATTAAAAAAATAGTGCTTTGAAACCAAAAGGACAAATGAAAGGGAAAAAGGGACAAATTTGAAATATGCCAGTGTGATCCTCCAATATTGTTTCATGTTCCCTCCAGCAAGAATACTGAAACACTGTTTAGATTGATGTTTGAGATAAAAAAAAAAAAAAAAAAAAAAA